>SPJY01021228.1:373557-409369 GCA_005191435.1 Raddia distichophylla
GGTGGGGTAGCCCGGAGTACAAGGCGGGTGTCAGAAACCAAGAAGAAAAACCGGGCTAAGCAGAACTACAAGAAGTACACAGGAAGATACTCCTTCTCGTTATTCAAGAAGAAAGAGGTTATCTCTAATTTTCACAATGCCTTGTACTCTCCAATTGACAATAATAATATTTATTTCCATGTTTTAGGAGAAGAAGACTGGGCGGCCGCTAAGTTTCTTGGAGGCCTTCAAGAAGGCTAAGACAAAGCCGGCGCAACAAGGCAACCCGCCGGAGTTGGACCCTCTCGCGAGGCTTCGGATTGTGAGTACTTAGTACACATCATAGACTTTTACTAGTACAAACTCAGTTTTCCTAACTAGTACTAAACTGAACGCAGGATCAATATTGTGATGCATATCGTCAAGTGCATGGCACCGATAGCAATCCGGAGGCCGACCCAGAATTAGACACTGAATTGCTATACAACCACATGGGCGGGAAGGCGCACGGTAAATTACCAATCGGTGGGGACAACGTGAGGTGAGACTTCTTTTTAATTCATGCACGCGAGTCCATTTGTTGTTTTGGATTAATCACTGCAATTTGTTGTGTAGGGCGGTGGATTACATGCCCAAGGAGAGGACTAGGCACGGACCCCATGAGACTCGAAGGGCGTTTGAGACACGAGTCCGCAATGAAGCTGAGCTAAAGCACGAGGAGGACCGGCAGTTGATTCTAGCCCTGTCGGAGAGCGTAAGGACTTTGCAAGAGGAACGTCGAAGAGACCGGGAGAGGATGGACGAGATCGAGGCCAGGCAGAGGTATATGGGGGTAAGTATGAAGCGAAACCTATATTCATCTCTTTTTATCATGAGATTATTTATCTCTTGAAAATGTCCAGGCGAGCTCAAGTGGACATGCAAGCCAGGCTCCCTATCTTGGTCAAGGGCAGACACGAGGGATGCTGCGACCTTGGGCCAACAATACTGACATGGTAAGTATTTTCACAGACATTCACAATATGCTATTTTCCCACAAACTTGAATCTGAAATTTTATGGATATTTGGGATATTGGGCCACTTCTGCCATAGGGTTCCGCCACTTCTGCTTCCGAGGTTCCACCTCCTCGAAGACATGAGCAGTTGGATGGAGACATGAGCAGTTGGATGGCTCCCAGTAGGGTTACGGTGTCGAGTTCGGAAACCTCTAAGGTGTAGGGTTTGTTGAGCTCATGAGGGATGGCGGCGCATCGCTATTTGACTACCCCCTGCCGCCGCCGCCGCCGCCGCCACCGTAGCAATAAGGTGAAAATGGTTGGTCTTTTGCTTCTTCAGGTGGATGTATGATCAAGATGTATGAACTTGGGCTGTGTATGTGAAATGTGGAAGGACATGGGTGCTGGTGCTGCTGTGTATATGCAGCTGGTGCTGCATATATTGGGATATATATGTTTTGGTGCTGCTGTGTATATATGTTGCATATGTTGTGGATATATGTGTGTGCTGGTGCTGCTGTGTATATATGTTCTGGATTTTGGTTTTCCATCATTTTTCTTTTTTTTTCCACAAAATAGCTCTCGAGGGCCAAGCCCTCGAGACCCCCTGCCTAGCCGTGTTTCTCGGGGGCGAGGCCCTTGAGACAACCTGCCGCGTTGGCTCTCGAGACTCCCTCCTAACACGTTAGCGAGGTGGGCCCCGCAATATTTCTCGGGGGCTTAGCCCTCGAGAACTAGTTTCCCGCGCCGTTACCGTCAGCGGAGCAACTTTTCTCGAGTGTTGGAATAGGGCACTCAAGAAATATACTTTTCGAGGGCTAAGCCCTCGAGAAACACTATTTTTCTCGAGTAGCTAGTCCCGAGGGCTGTTTCTCGAGGGCCGGCCCTCGAGAACCCTTATTCCCGAGGGTTTCACCCCCTTTATCGAGGGCTTTTGGCCCTCGAGATTCATGCTGATTCTTGTAGTTGATGGCCATTTATTTTCTCGTTGATGTGTGATAATTGGTCTATTCAATCCTTGCTAGCTAGGATATGCTTTTATTCGAACCTAGCAATGTACTCCCTCCATTTCACTATATTTATTTATAGTCTCAAAAAAATACGTTTCATAATGTTTGTTCATTTAGAATATCAAGAGTGTTGCTATTGTGATGTTTCCATTCTTTACAACTCAATTAAATGTTTAGAAAGAAAAAGTAGTTGTAACAAACTATTAAATAGGGTATGATGGTTTTTGCGCTTTGTTTTTTCCTTGTAGCTATCACTATTTTTGTCGGTGTGTATGGTGTTTTGTGGACAAACATAGCGAAATTATTGTTAAGGAGAGAAGAAATTATTAAGTAGTTGCAGTGTTCGTACGGACGTACCCAGTTTAATGTCTTGGCGTGATCCGCGGCTGAGTTTAATGCATAGAATGGTGGATTGGCAGAGACGTCCAGCACTGTCGAGTCGATGTCGCTGTGAGTGAGCAGAGCAGCTACAGTTTTTGTGTTGCACCTGGCAACAGCATAATGGAGAGGAGTGTTTCCCTTGATGTCTTGCATGTTGACGAGTTTCCGGAACTGTGGCTTCCCCAGGATAAACCGAACGAACTCCGTCTGGTCTGATTGTACAGCAACATGTAGGCATGTCCAGCCATCTTTCTGGCAATAGGGCGCATCCGGACAGTGCTTGAGGAGCTCCCGTGCAACGCCAATATGGCCGCGATATGCGGCAGTGTTAAGGAGAGGGGCGCCTGTTTTTCTACTTATTACATAACCTAAAGACCAATCGTGTTCCAACAGTACTCGTAGCTCGTTAGTCTTGTCCCAAATAACAGCTAGCTGCATCGGAGTATTCCCCTCCGCCTCCTCCTCTTCTCTGGCAAGCCATGGACGTCTCTCCACGATTTTCTTAGCAATTACTGAAAACAAATGAAAGGCACCAACCACGGTTAGCGAATAGCAAGTTTTTGCTCGAGCAATTGTATAGCAAGTTTAGGAGTCCTCTTTTTTATGAAACGGTTAGCGACAGCGGCTACCGCCTCCCTGTGCTCGGCCACTCGGGCAAGCGCGGCAACCGGAGCCCTCGCCATCGCCCACTCATCCTCTGATGCGTCATCCTGGAGTCGCTAGGCGCATCTCCCTTCCCCTCTTTCCACTATCGGCACCACCACCATAATTGTTGATTTTTATGTCACCTTTAGCTATTGTGGAGGGTGCCAGCTCCTTCCCCGCGCTGCACTAGCTACCCCCTTCGGCCGCCATTACTCTCCCCACTGCTCCTTAGCAGCGCATTATGTCCGCCCGCCACTAGCCTCTCTCCTTCCCAAGCCCAAGCTCCGTTCGGATGGCTATCGTGCCATCGACGTCCACGCCTTTCCCTTCTTGACAACGCGTCTGCCCAAGGTCACGGCGGCGTAGGGTGCGCCTTCTGCTTTTGGTGACAGGTGTTATGGGCACTAGGCCCGTCGTCCGGCTTGCCGGCAGCGACATAGCCTTTAAAGTGCGCTGCTTTCGTTGCTTCACTTTAGTCCACCGCAAAGCCTCTTGCCAGGATCTCGTCCGCTGCCTTCGGTTCAAGCACTCTGGCGGTCTGGCCACACAGCCAAGCACTGCCACCACCGCGCCGCTCTTCCTACTCCTCGCCGCCAAGCCCATCCGCCACAGCTACCCCACCTTGCTCCCCTCCCTGCTCCCCCTACTCTCGTGGCCATGGCGCCAGCCAACCGCTCTGATCTCACCGTGCAATGCCCTCCCTTGTGCGCGTCAGCGTGGAGATAACCGCGGCTATGCGCTCTCATGCCTCTGACTTGCACCGCTGGGGCATCGCGTCATCTCCATCTGCAGCGAACCGCGCCCTAACCCGGACTTCACTCATGATATCAGCATCCACACCGACATTCCGGCGTTTGACATCCAGGTCACTCACCTCGGCGATCTGCGGTTCCTCGCCCTTTTCACTTTGTCGTAGCAGGCTAAGCTCGTTGTCTGCAGCTCCTTCCGTTCGTGCGGGCTCCACTTTGCTATCTTGGCCATCCCCAGCGACCCTCACGCCAATGGCTGCTCCGGCACCGTCCTCTACTATGTGCGTGTCTTCGTAGTTCGTAGAAGGCTCTCTCTAGACGCCTGGTCCCCCTCTGCCATGGAGCGTGTCGTCGCCGGCACCGACCACCTCGATGTGGTCGAAGAAACCTCCACCTTCTTCGCCTAAATCTGGATGCGAGACCTGGTTGCCATCCTGTTCGATGTCAAACTTGAGGTTTCCGAGGCCTCGTCATACTTGGACTCTTGGAGGCGCGCCGCAGCAACGACTGTGGCCCCGCAAAGGTCGCCGGCGCTCCGTGTCCCCAGCCGTCGTGCGCCTCCGTTCACCACCTTCTCCTTCACATCGACATTGTAAGATTTCCTCCTCCATCTCGCCACGCGTCGGCTGATGAGGATATCACTGACGAGCTTGCTGTCTCTGACGAGGTTCAAGGAATCCCCGACCACCGAGCACAAGTCGAGAGGACGTCGAAGTCGTTGCTGAGTCCTGTTCGGCCATCCAGGACTAGTGCATCTTTAAATGGATGTCCAGATCACATACGACGTTCAAATAAGACAAATAAGGATTCTACGGAAAGCTTACGAGATAAGCTTTTCAACAGATCAAAGCACGCCACTAAATTCCATCCGAGTCAATGGAAATCGTAAAAACAAGTTAACGGACATAAACTTTCCGGCGTTGCGTCGTCGTATTTTTTGAGCCCAAGACCCGTGTACCCCTAGGGTTAGGGTTGTGCGTGCGTGGGCACCTGTTTGGGTGCCGCCTCTCCTCTGGCCGCCGTCCTATATAAGTCCCCCACCGTGCTTCGTTTTAGTTTGGTTTTGTTTAGTTGATTTTGTCATGGTTGTGTGAGATATCGTCATGTTCTTCTTGTGTCATCCAGACCAATAAGACCAACATTTCGAACCCCAGTTGATTTTAATCTATATTCGCAATTGTGATTGCTTATATTGTGTTTTTGCTCGTTCTTCGATTGCTTGCAGGAACCGTCCTTCGTGGACAAGTCGATCGTGCCTCTAGTTCGGTCGATAACACTCGTCGTGGTGATTTAGCGATCGTCGGGATTTCCTGTTCCTTGTGGGGTTGGAAGCCGGATCGTTTAGATCTCCATGACTCCTACCGAATTTTCCTCATCGTCTCTCACTAGAAGATCGGGACTCCGCGTCTACGGTGGCGGGCTCCCTTGGTTGGATTCGTACCTCTGGCACTTGGGATTCCCCGATTCTGTACCGTCTCCTCTCACCGCCGCGACTCCACGCTTCTACCGGGTGTTCTTCGCCCTGCTTTGGCACCATGATGATGACAACGATGACGAGGTCCGCGTCACAACCCCTAGCCAGTTGTATTGTGCTCCCGCCCTCCTTCGTTGTTCGTCCAGCGCGGAGCCACATCCTTCCATGCTCTCATGCTTTCCCGCTCATCACGCCACCATCTGCTGGGGTCACCCGCCCCAACCCCGGCTACTTCACCTGTTGACTCTGTCCGGTCTTCTCCCTTTCGTCGTCGTTCCCCCCTCCGCCACCCCTCGTTTGCGACTCACATCCTCTCCTCGAGACATGTGTCCTCTAGTAGCGTTGTGGGTAAAATGTTTCCCACTTCAGCCACCCGGGCTTCTCCCTCGGCAAGAGGAGATTCAAACCCCACTCTCTTCCCGCTGGTGGGCCCAGTCGTCAGTGCTCCCATGCCATAGCCTGTTGGGGCTGCTCCAGTCAGCACCTTCAGTGGCCCTTGACGGCTTGCCCCTCAACCAAGGAGCCTCGTTGCTTCGTTGGTTGGCCCTTGGCGTTTCTCCCCCCATCCTGAGCTTCCTCTCTTCCGGCGTGCCAACCATGGGCCGTGTTTTGCCGCCCTCGACCCACTTGCTAGAGTTGCCCAACGGGCTAGCACGACCTCGCCATTGGGCCCTTGCATGGCCTCTCCCTTGCCTCGGCCAGTCCCCAGCTAGCCAGCCACCCCTCACGGGTCCTCCTACCAACTTATTTCTCGAGCCAGATTTCGAGCCCCTTTGTGTTGAGGCCATCCTAGCTGCCTCCCCGTACGACAACTCGCCTCGTCACCGCTCTGATTTCAACCCCATGACCCTAGAAGCCGAGCTTGAGCTCCCCTCCCCCACCCTCGCCTTCCTTGCAAAGGCTACCGTTCTCCCAGCCGCCACATTGATCCCCACTCCTTTGAACCGGCCCTCGCCCTTCGCCCTCATCCGTTGTTCGTCGCATCTCCCGGCTAGCCTTAGCTAGCCCAGCTTCTGCCCATGTTGGCTCCTCTTTAGTTCTAGCCATCCACAGAGCCCAAAGTGTCCTAGCCCACAAGCTAGGCTTACCTCCTCCTTAGCTATCACGACCTAGCTAACCAGCTCCGTGCTCTATTCACTGCTTCCCCGTTGGATAACAACATGCTCTCTGTCAATGCTGACCTCTGCGATATCTCGAGGGCCTCCATCAACCTTTCCGCTGTGGGTTTCACTGCAGTTGAGGAGTGTGCCACAGTCTCGCCCTCCCGCTCCCACTAGTAGCTCATCACCTCGGATGTCGTCTTCTCCTCGCTGCCATCCCCACCTACGCATGGATTTGTATCATAGTCACCACCTCCACATGGTTTTAGCGTTGGTCTGCCAACCAACTACGTGTGGGGTGGCAGTCTCGGTCTCCCCTCAACCACATGCGTGTGGTGTTGCAACCCCTGTCTTAGTGGACCCGTTTGCGAGAGGTGCGTCATAGGTTGTCCTTCCCCTGCGCCCTCTTTTAGTCGTCTGCGCACGATTCTTCTCGGTTGCTCCACCCTCCCCAGCGTGGGTCGCAGTTAGCAACCCCCCCTTTGGTGTCAAGGGTCCAGTGTTCTCCCTTGTCCCATCCAATGAAGATCATTTCTTAGAACATACGCGGTCTCAACTCTGCTGCCAAGCGTGACATGGTCGGCTCCCTAGTCCGATCCTATAGTCCTTCAATCCCCGCTCCCGAAGAATCCAAGCTTTCTAACTCGTAAACCAGACACTTATGGAAATCTGTGCGAGAAGGCTCACAGGCGTCCTTCAACTTATGGCAGTAAGGACCAGAGGGGGCATTCTCCTCTTTTGCGATGACGCTGTTTTTTGGGACTCTGATCCCCTCATCCTTCAGCATTCCATCTCAGCAAGAATCTCGCCTTTAGATGGCTAGCCGAGCTGGGTCCTAGCCAATATCTATGGGCCCATCGTGGACTCAGAGAAAGGGGCTTTCCTCCAGGAGCTCACCTTTATCACAAATCATTTTGCTTCTCCCTGGCTGATCCTCAGCGACTTCAACCTAATTTACATGTCTTCAGACAAGAATAACTTCAACCTTAACCGCCACCTCATGGCTCGGTTCCGCACCGCTCTGGATGCCTGCCTCCCCAAAGAGCTGCATCTTTGAGGGTGTCGTTTAACCTAGACCAACGAGCAAGATAACTCGATGCTGGTCAAATTAGACCGAGCTTTCTCCAACGCTTCTTCGGAGCTGATCTTCTCATCCTGCTCCCTCCTTTTGCTCTCCTCCATGGCCTCGGACCATTGTCCGCTTCTTCTAACTACAAAGAACCTTCACCCGCTCCCAAATGATTCAACTTTGAGAGTTTCTGGATCAAAATGCCAAGCTTCATGGAGGTGGCCCAACAAGCCTAGTGCGAGGCGTCTCCAAACCTGCCCTTGCACCCTCTCCACCATTTTAAAGAAAAGCTCTTCCACACGACCAAGGCTTAAGTCCTAGAATCGCTCCCACATCGACAACACAGCTCTACAGCTTGCCATCGTCTCTGAGGTCCCACGTCTCCTTGACAGGGCCATGCAATCGCACGACCTCTCTCCAAATGAAATTGAGCTGTGCTGGCAACTCAAGTTGAGAAGCCCAGGCCTCAGCATTGTGCAAAAAATTAAATGGAAACAGCACGCCCGTAGCTCAAGCTCGGGAACGCCAACACCAAATAATTCCACTTTCAAGCGAAAGGGCACCGGAATACCCTTCAGAGCTCTAGCGGCACACACTCGGAGTTCTAGGAAAAGGCCCTTATCCTCCATCAGCATTTCAATTACATATTTAGCGATGGCACTCCCGCCCCTCCTGTCCCATAGGGGCGCTCCTTCAACTAGGACTTTCTGGGCCTCCCGTTCCCAAACCTCTCGTCCCTAGAAGATCTGGTCAGCATGGATGAGCTTAAGCGGGTAGTCTTCAGCCTGCCAAATGAGAAGGCGCTAGGCCCAAACGGCTTCAGTTGGTACTTCATCTCGGTAGATCTGTTTGCGGAAATTTAGAGCCTCCTCAACCTCAATGAGCTGGGTTTTGAGGACTTAATCTACGCCCACATTATGCTCCTTCCCAAGAAGGACAATTAGATTGCCACTTCCGACTTCCGTCCGGTAAGCCTAATCGACAACATTAGGAAGTTCTTCACCAAAATACTCTCTACTCTTCTAGATCCCTTCATGGATGATCTCATATCCGCTTGTCAAATAGCCTTCATCAAGAAGCACCACATACAAGACATCTTCCTTTTTGTTCAAGGAAGGGCCAAATCCCACCACACATCCCGCACACTAGCTCTCCTACTCAAGCTCGACCTAGCAAAGGCTTTGGACTCGGTCTCCTGGCCTTCCCTCCTTGACAACCTCCTTGCACGTGGCTTCGAGCCAGGTGACACAATTGGATTTCCTTGTCGCTCGCCTCTTCTTCCTCTAAGGTCCTCCCCAATTGCCACCCTACGAACATCATCTACCGCCGCAATGGTCTTTGAAAAGGAGACTCACTCTCACCCTTCCTCTTCAACCTCACCATTGAACCCTAATCACTCTCCTTGCGAGAGCCACCGCGGAGGAGGCTTTGTCCCCTATCTGACGAGCTCACAACAACAACCACATCTCCCTTTTCATGGATGACGCGGCCATTTTAGTCAACCCAACCAAACATGATGTTTCAACCTTAGCTAAAATCCTAAACCAATTTGGAGTCATCTCCGGACTTTGTACAAATCTCTCCTAAACTAATCAGATGCTACAACATCGACCATGACAGCGTCCTTCAGGATTTTCGAGATGTGAGATCATCCTTCCCCATCAAATACTTGTCTACCACTTTTTTCATCAAGCGCCTCTGACACGTTCACTTTCAACTGCTCATTGACAAAATCGCTAACACTCACATGTTGGTGCGACCCACTGATGTCCAAGGGGGGAAGACTAACTCTTCTCAAGGTCATCCTTTCCACCCTCCACCCTTTCAGTAATCAAACTCCAAGCTCTGTTATTAAGAAGATTGACAAGTGCAAACGGGCTTGGTTTTGGAGCCGCTCCGAATCAGCTTCACTAGGGATAATCCGTGTCAACTGGGATACCTTCTGCTCCCCAGAGCATCTTGAAGGCTTTGGTGTTATTGATCTCAACCGCTTCGCTAGGGCTCTTCATCTTCGCTGGCTCTGGCTAAGTAGGACATCCACATTAATCTCTTGGGCGGCCTCCTTGGACACCCCCTGCTCCTGGACACCGACCTTCTCCATGTGGGTTCATATGTTTCCTTGAAGGATGGCTCCTCAGTCTCTTTCTAGGAAGACCCCTGGCTGTCCGGTCTCGCTCCAAGATCCCTTGCACCTCAGCTTTTCCTAGCTTCACTAGGCACATCAGATCAGTCAGAAAAGTCCTTCCGGATAACAACTGGATGGCAAACCTCAGACAAGGACTTACCCCCAGATGGTGCTAGAGCTCATTTCCCTACTGCAGTGTTTGGCTCAAACCGCACTAACCGCGGGTGAAACCGATCAGTGGAGTTCGCAATTCTCAACTGACAATTCCTTTTCTATCTGCCATTCACCGGCTGCTTCCCCTCACCGACACTCCATTGCGCTTAGAAGCACTGGGCACTATCCAAATGCAGGTTCTTTCTTTGGTTTCTGCAACTTCAGCGCGTCTCGACAGCCAACGCCCTTCAACGTAGGCATCTCCTGAACTCCTACTTCTGCCAACTTTGCTTGCGCAACCTGGAGACACCTGAGCACCACTTCCTTCAATGTGAATATAGTGTTTTTGTTTGGGCGCGCTGGAACACCCAACAGATCCACCCCCCTCTTCGTCTCCTTGTCCTGGAAGCAGCTCTCCACCCTCTCAGCTTGGTGGGACGAGGACATTCTTCAGAGCAGGCCTCCGCGTGCCAATATGTCAATCATTTCCAGAACCATCTGGCATCTGTGATTGGAGCGAAACAACAGGTTTTTTTGCTTGATTGAACGCCCCCGTCTTATCTTCCTCCATCACCTTATCTATGAATTGCAGCTTTGGGTGGCCACATGGGGCAAATTTATAATTAATTAATTAGAATAGTCACCCCTCCGGGGGAGGGTTCCCATCCCCAACCTGTAAACCTTTATCGATTTGATCAATAGATGGCAGTTCTCCTACCCTTTGCTAAAAAAAAAATATATAGCAAGTTTAGGATTAGCAATGACGAACAGTGCTGTTAATTATAGATTAGCCAATACAACAATTAACCCACCTGGATTTTCTTGTTGGACAGCAGCGTGAAGCGCATTATAGCCGCAGCTTCCCACGTGAGCAAAATCTGCGATTTCCAGCAGCTTCTCGCAAACGTCTGTAAAATCTCTCATCGCCGCGATGAACAGAGGCGACTCGTTGCGTTTGTTCACACCTCGCGACAGGCCAGGCTCTGCCGCTATCAGCTCCAGCGCAAGGTCCCTGCAACCACTGCGAATCGCATGGTGCAGCGCGTTGCATCCATCCTCGTCCTGCTTCAAGATTGCGTCGCCCAGACGTAGCACACGGCATCGCTGGAGGAAATCAGAAGCCAGAGAGGAATGGCCGCTCGTAACAGCGGTGAGCAGCGGCGTCTCCCCCAACGAGTTGCCCATGGAGAGGAGGGACGCGTTTAGCGCCAGCACTTCCTTGCAGAAATCGGCGTGGCCATGCGTGGAAGCTATGTGGAGGCAGGTGTTTCCCTGTGGAGTTGTTCCAAGCAGCAAGCTTGGATCCCCTGAAGCCATGCGCTTCATTGATCTGGCATCACCACTCGTGGCTGCATTCAGGAGTATTCTGTCCATTGACGCTCTTGCTGATGAACCAGCGTTGCTTGTTTCAGTATCCATCTTTCTTTGGGGCTTAGCTTTCCTTATTTTGGGTTTAGCTATCCTTATTTTGGGTTTAGAAATCCTTACTTTGGGATTAGCCATAACAATATTTTGTTTCCTCAATATCTTGGAAGGCAGCCACTACAACAGGAAAAGCCGTGCAAGAGATATTATTGACCCAGCAATATATCATAAAAAAATTGGGTAATCAAACTGATTGACTCCAAATTTTGTTCAACTAGTCATGAAATATTTTAAATTTCAAATGAATTTAAATCTAACAAGATCATGAACCAAGCAAATTTTCCACAAGATATGCTCATAATAAATACAGTTTTACTATTATGATTTTTCTTGAGAAGTTGCAATATTGATAAACTAGATGACTCCATGGAACGTGCTAATACTTGGACTCCATGGAGTCTGTGCTCCGTACCTTTTTTGTAAACAATTAATCATGTAATTATTGCATTCACACCTTGGTATGGCAAATGATAGTGTTGTCGTGCATGCAATTACTTTATGTGCACGAATCTTGGATGAATCCAACGGCATCAAGACATAGAGCACTGACTCCATGGAGTCCCATTCAGTTTTCCTATACACACACATACTTATGAAATGTGCTAATTAATCCCTATACGATAAGAGTTTTTAAGGAGCTAATAAGCTCTGGGTCACTAGCAAGCCGAAGGTGCTGAGTTATCTCAATAAGAGCATCCCAACAATCCATGTATATTACTGTAGCAGATATAGAGTGGGTGGTCGAGGAAAAAATCTTTGAGATTGTAGTGTAAAACGTGAAGAAATTTTAGAGAGATGAATAGAGGGGACGCCAAAAGTGTTTTAGAGGGCAGATATAGAACGACTGTTGTGAATGCTCTAACCCATTCACAAGCAGTACATACCTTGGCCTGCGTGTGGGCTGAGGGTTGTTAGTCTAGATAGCGCATGCCTTTCGTCCACTACTACATAACCACACATCCAAGTCTCCCCATGCCATCATCGAGGAAGGTAGTGATAATTAGCCCCGACCCACTCCACCCCGCGCCCGATCCCCTAAAAAATTTAAGTGATGACATCAGCTAGTGATAAATAGTATGAGTAACCGCTAGTGATACTATCCCTAGTGGTTCTTTGCACGAACTGCTGATGATAATAACCTACAACGAGTGGTTCAATTTGAACCACTAGAGATAGTCCTGCACACCACAATAATTGGCCCGAGACTATATTATTGTTGCTCATCACCTTCTACCTTCCGACATTGTGGCATCTTGTTGCAGCAGAGGACAGGATAAAACAATAGCAAACATCCAAATTTTGCTCATTTCTCAAAGATTATAAACATTTCTCAAAGATTAGAAACTTTTTTTGTTTATCTCTTTCTATGTTTGCTAACATGTGTTGTCGAATTAGTATTGATGAATGGGAGAGAAATTAATATTTAGTTTAATGTTGTCTAGCAAGAATATAGTTTCCCTACTACATAACACCTGTTCGACGCTGCCTCATACCTGCCGGTTCAAAAGCCGGTTGTGATATTTCATGATCATTGTCGGTGCCTGCTACAAACCAGTGGTGATAGTACAATATCACTGTTGGCTCATGCTAGAAAGCCGACAGTGTATTTCGTAATCATTATCGGCTCAATATACGAACCGGCAGTGATCAGTCCTTACCACTGTCGGTTTCTGACCCGACAGTATTAGTGACGTTCATCACTGTCAGTTATTTGCCGTTGAAGGCGAAACCGGTAATGAAGCCTGTATTGGCCCGACTGTGATGAGGTTCTCAGTAATAGTGTTTGAGAATATTGTATATGTATATACTTGTATACTTGTTGCATGTTATAAATTTATAAAAACAAGATAAAAATTTATATATAATAAATAAAATTGGTTACCCAAATTTAGAAGTGAAAATTATAACTTTTTGGATGTACATTTTGTTTGAAATTTTAGTCTTACCAACCATGTCTAATGAAAAAATAGAGAAAAAAGTAAAAAAAAATCAAAAAATTATATAGATTTGAATCACTCGATTTGGAGTTAAAAAAATAAGATGTGATTTTTCAAAGTTTTAAACAGAGAAATCATGAAGTGGCATTTTAAGCATTATCGGATATAGTTTTGGACGTGTATACGTGCGAGGTCTAGAGATTAGATGACAAATATATTGATATGTTAAAGTTTGCCGATAATGGATAGAGCATGGATGTACACTAAAAACCGTGCAACACTTTGGCGTTCGAGGATTTATAAGAGCTGTTGTGGAGGATATGTAGGGAAGAGATGTTGATGTCATATGTTGTCCGTGCATTGACTGCGAAAGCCTGAAGCTGTATAGAAACACGGAGCACATCAAGCTTCATTGATGAAGAGGGGATTTAAGAAAGGTTATTCATGTTGGACAAACCATCGAAAACTGAAACGATGATGTTGTGAACAGTGTAATGTTGGTGGAAGTTGTTCGAATGATGAGTGCAACTTCAAGGACATGATGCGGGATGTAAAAATGGACTACGACAAATCAGAAGAGTTTGCTAAATTCAAGAAGTGGATAGAAGATTTTTAAAAAACTAATATTCGATGGATGCAAACTGAAATATACTAGGTTAACAATTGTACTAGAACTCTTACGAATAAAGGTAAGGAATCGATGGTTCGACAAGGGTTTTACTGAGCTCTTACTACTGCTGAGAGATATTTTTCTAGATGTAAATCTGTTACCAGAATCAACGTATCGTGCAAAAAGGTAGTTTGTTGTCCTCTAGAATTGGAAGTGCAAAAAATCCACGCATGCCTGATCATCCTATACTATCACGAGCACGGCTCCTTGCACCCATGCCCAGTATGTGGGGCACCCTACTACAAGAGTAAGTCGGACACACACGACGAGGACCACCTCGAGGTTGGGAAAAAGCGAGGACAACGAGCGAAGGTAATATTGCTCGTGCCGCTGACTCCACATTTAAAATTTTGGTTTGGAAATCTAGACTTTTCAGGTGGCACTCGGAGGATTGCGAGAAAGATGGCAAGCTTAGACACCCTACAAACACTAGTCATTGACCTTAAGTTCCCTAATTTTGTTGTGGACCGTAAAAACTTAAGTTTTGGGCTAAGCACGGATGGCATGAACCCCTTTGCTCTAGAGTGGCAAACACAATACTTGGCATGTGAATCTATGCATATAATCTACCTCCTTGGTTGTGCATCAAATGAAAGTATTGTGCTAATCCAAGGCCTCAAGCAACCTGGAAATGAAATTGATGTGTTTCTATAGCACCAATGGTGAAGGAACTATGGACCCTATGGAAAGAACAAATCAAGGTATAGGATGCGGAGCCACAGGAGACCTTCACGCTACGTGGCATATTGTTCTGCACCATCAACGAGTTCCCGTGCTTGATAATCTATCGGGCATACAACGAAAGGCAGCAAAACTTGTCCTCACTATCTTTTTTATAACTTTTAGTATGAAATGAATTTGATCTTAAAACTTTATACATAGATAGATCAACCAATGAAGGACATCTATAATTTTTTATAGAATTTTACATACTTTTGTTAGTTGGTGTACACGGTGTATATATGGAAACCCCTATGTATATAGGATAGGTTGCCCTTTCAAACAATGATATGTGGAGCCACCTTTAACAAGTTTAGGCGGGACCGTAAGCTGATCCTAGTGACCAAAACGACGATGTTAATTGTTCCTATTCTTTTGAGCTGATCTGAACGGCTGAAATGACTGAACTTCGAGAGCTTCTCGAGGTAGTCTTGAGATTTGGATCTATTTCGTTTGACTTACTTTTTAAAGCGTTAGGACTCACCTCTAAAATAGCGCAAAACAGACTCAAAAATCTCAAAACATATGTATTTTCGAAATGAAGATAAGTCGTTAAGCTGTTAAGATGTTAAGCTTTTAAGCTAAAAACAACTTAATAGTTTAACAGCTTAACGGCTTATCTACGTTTTGAAAAGTAATATGTTTTTGGTTTTTTAGTCTATTTTTCACTGTCTTGAAAGTGACTCCTAACGCTTTAAAAAGCAAGTTAAACAAAATGGATCTAAATCTCGAGACTACTTCGAGGACTTATCAAAATTCAGTCATTTCAGTCGTTCATCTGATCAGCCGTTCAGATCAACCCGAAAGAACAGTTACTAAATCTATTAGTAGGAGATGCTTGGAGGGCATACTCAATCAGTCCTAGGTTTTAACCTCTCTAATTAATTCTAAGAGATTTACATAATGCAAATTTTCGTTGTGTGTAGATCTAATTGCAACTATATTGATTAATCTTTAGTACCAGTTGTTCCCGCTGATTGTTAGGTCCACATTGGTTTGGATTGATGCAAGGAATTTAGCTTCTTTTGGCTCCTTTATGTGATTTCTTGGACAATCCAGATTCAATCTACATCATGCCATTTCAACTGTTATTACTGTTTAAGGTAAAAAAATGTCTAGTTTTTGTTTGGCAAATGATGCGCACTGTGCTAATGCCTTTAGCCAACGGCAACTATTTTGGAACAGTTTAATTATGCAGGATTGATCCCATCTCTTTAATTATATGTGTGTAATTTCCCTTATTTGGGGATATTTTTTCCTGTGTAGCTGGTGTACATGCTGGAAAAAACCTTTAGGCACATGTAGCATGCTCCTGATCGGCCAACTTTTGTGTTTTCATCACTCCTTGTTGCTTTTATGGAAATCACTTGCTTATAGACCCATCTTACCAATTTGGGCTTCTATGCTACATTTTTTTTGTAAGAAGGTATACTTGCATGTTAATGAGGCACGCCCCACCGTTGGTTCCGTCCGTGTGTCCGTAAACTTTAAAATTACTTTGCAGGCATGTCATCTCCTTTGAGACGGAACCTTTGCACCACAACCCCACATCCGTTAGATCAACTATTAAGTGATGATGTGGTCGCTACGCGGCCGTTAACCGCTGAGATGGCTGCCACACAAATGATTTATTATTGACATGTCACCCACGTCACTTGAAAAATATGGGAAAAACAAAATAAAAACCCTAGTAATAAAAAAAATAATATTCGAAATTTTGCACAAGAATCTTAAATTGGAATACAATTTCAAAAATAAAATTTTAATGTTGAGTGTACTTGTCAGTTTTCTGAATTTGATTGAATATTTTAGTTTTATGAAAATCAAATTTGATTGTTTTTAAGATTCAAATAAAAAATTTGAATGTTGAAAACATAAAATTTTAATGTTGAGTGTATTTTTTAGAATCTTGAATGTAAATGAATTTTAAGTTTTTAATTTTTGGAAAAATCAAATTTTAATGTTTTTAAGTTTCAAATTTAAAAATTTGAATGAATTCAAATTTGAGTCTATAATACTTTTGAATATGAAATTTTTTAAAAATTATTCAAATTTGAATGTTTTTAATATTCAAAGTCAAAGTCATTAAAAATTGGAAATCCAAATTTCAAAAATATGAATTGAAATATTAAAAACAGTTGAATTTGATTTTTGCTTAAAAAACTTTCATATAAAAATTGCAAAAAGTACACTCAGCATTAGTGTTTTTCGAATGTGAATTCCAATTTAAGCTTGAAATTCGAGATTTCGAAACTTCCTATTGTTTTCTAAAATTTATTTCTAAGTTTTTATAATTTTTTATTTAAAAGTTTTGTAGTTTTTTTAAGTGATGTGCATGCCATCTCATTAAAAAACTACTTGTGTGTTAGCCTGGTCAACCATTAACGGTGACCTAACGACCAACTCATCACTTAATTGTTAACCTAACGTGTGGGGCTGCAGTGCAAACAGTGCTCATTTGTAAGGCAGCAAATTAATTTTTAAGTGTATGGGGCTAAGTGAGACTCAGTGCAACTTCTAGGGGAAACCGTGTAATTTGCTTGATTTTAAATTTTGCCTCTGTGTTTGGTTATACAAAAAAAAAAACCTTGAATGCAACTTGGCACGTATTGCACATTTGACCATCTAAAGGACAAACTTAACATCTAAAACAACATGCAAGTGGTATGCATGGATAAAGTTATCCATGGAGCTAAGCAAGGCCTGAGGCCATGGTAGATTTTTGGGAACATAGACATTAGTACATTTCTGCAATGATATTTCTATAGTAAGCTCTTATGTATAGTTTCCAATCTTTTATTTCTTTTGGAAATGTCTAGAGCTTATATTTTCATGCTGCTTCCCTCTGTTTTTTTTGTCAGACGGTTATCAACATCTAAATGGTGTTACCTACTAATTTAATTATTGTTATATATGGATGTTTTAGTTTGTTTCTTTCGAAATTTTCCTCATTCTATATCAATTGAATATTATTTTTCAAATCAATTGCATAGTTATAAAATAGTACTCATATCCCTACAAGGAATCTTTGGTTACATTTGGTGTATATGTTTTAAGAGTAGTAAACCTATTGCATGTCAAATGTCCACTTTGAAGTTAATTTGAACAGAGTACTATTTTAGATATTTTTCGGCTGAAACTAGCTAAAAATTATCAAATGAAAAAGTTATTACATCTATAGAGAGTTTTGGAGTGTCCAAAAATTACGAAAAAATTATTTTTACTCTAGAAATAACCTGCATCATTTCAACCATACGCTCCTTCCTTGTTGTTATCCTCGGGAATGGACTCCTCGCTAGCAATGTCACGCATCAAAGGATCTCCTAGGATGGATCTGCTGATGATATGGCCCGTTTGCTACATGGGTTCCAGCTCATCATCCATGTGGGGCTTCTCTTCCAGGGCAAATGATCACTAGCTGATGATATAGCCATGTCAAGCTAATGGTTACTAGGAGAGGCCGGCCATGTCCGCGAGATCGATAGAGGGCAACAGTTACAACCGTGATCTGGTGGGTGGTGATTGGACCATAGCTGTTGGAGATAGAAAGAAATGTGGGAAGTGGTGGAGCATGAGAGGGGAGACAATCGATTGACCATAATTAAATTTAATTTTGTAGATTGTGTATGGGGAAAATTTGCCTGTGAAATGTTGGAAGGGACGAAACATTGTGCGTGCCATATGTAATTACCAAAAATCAATATACTTTTTTATGGATGTGCAGCAAGAGATTTATATGTGCTGGTGCTGATTTCCAACCCGCAAATATATATACATTGTATGATTTGTGTTACTATCTGAACCAATGCAAATATATATATGCCAGTTGATCATCAAACCCTAGCATACATAATTGTAATTTTGTTCCGATTGGTAAGTAGCCCCGGCACACATAAAAGATTTTGTTGTTTGCTTATAAGCTGAACGTTGGGATCTTCTCGAGGTGCCTTGGACTGTCCGCTTCAATTCATGTAACTTACATTTTACATTTTTGGGCTGCACCATTGAGACCAAAAAAAAAAAAAAAAACAGAGAGAGAATGGACTGTAAAAGCAAGCCTGGCTGAGCTAGACGATTTTTTTGAATCTGCTTCTCCAAGCTAGTCCGTTTTGTTTTTTAAATATTTTTGAAGGTATGTTCATGATTAAATAAAATTAGACGAAGAGACTAAACTTGTTTTTTTAACCAAATAAGCCTAAGTCACCCTAAACAAGCTATGAGTGTGTAAGAAAATGTGTGCATAGAAATTTGAACCATCTTCGATGCAATAGTCGACTTTACACGAGAATTAAACATTTTTGTCTATGAGTAAATTGTATAATTAAAGTGTGCGGACATCTCTACCATTGTATGAGTTGTTCCTAGTGCTATCTATAACTGGCATGACTATGGTTAAAAATAGCTGCTATCTTATTATTGTGCGTGTCCTAAGAAAATAAGCTGAAGAGAGTATCGAGCATGTTGAGATTGTTTAATATAAGTATTAAGCGATAACACTAGTTGTTGGAGGCAAGCTCTCTTGTGCCTGTTGAAAAAGATGTGTGGCCAAGATCGTACCAAAGGTACAAGGTTATTTATTGTATTTGCACAGACATTCATATGGATGTGTGGTAGTGGTAGACGGTGAACTTTAGATCTCAAAGTTCAAGCACGCACAAAAGGAGATAAAGGCTCAAAATGGAGCTGGCTAAGTGGTAAAGGAGCGGGTTTTTGTTCCAATACTTTGAGGTTTGAATCCTTTCTTCCTCCGATGAGATGAAAGATAAAATCGTATTATACCCCGTCTAAGGCCTTGTTCTTTTCAGCGTATCGTTGCGTTGACGTATTACTATAGCAAATTTGATAGCCCTCAAAATAAGGTCTAAAGATTATAAAAAAAATTAAAAATAGTTTTATAATCTTTGAAAATACTACTAAAAGTCACGACAAAATCATTACAAATTATCACAACATATGAGATATATAAAAATAACAAAATTTTCTACAGTAATACGCAACGGTACGATACGCTAAAAAGAAAAAGGCTCCAGAGAGGATGGTTGGCTCCCGTTAGGAGCTCTCATCCTCCGTTGCTTTCTCTTGGTCAAGACATCCACGAAGAAGCGTTTATAAATGTAACGGATCTGAAGAACGGTGCAACTAAACATATAGCAGAAACCGACATTACCTCGGGGCTAGTATAGCTGCGCGCTTCACACAAACGCACAATGGCAGGGGAGGCAGAATTTCAGCCTTGTGATATATGATGTTTCTTGGCGGCAAATAATGAAGAATGGTGTACTTCTGGGCGCGCGGCTCCGTGTATATAAAGCCAGCAGCCTATACAATACCACCCGAGGTTTCTTGTGCAGTTATCCGATCCGTAGCGTCAAGGCCTATGGCAAGTTGGCATGTCAAGTTGCGCGCAAGGCGCATCAATTTGACTTTCCATTGGTTTGTTTATCCGAGGAATTTTTCAGACTATGGCCTTGGAAACGGTAGGTGGAAATGTCTGTCACTGCTAAAGAACTGGGCTTCGATACCAATTCATTAGTATCAGTTAGACATAAACTGAGACTGACGGTACGTAACATCAGACATCAATCCTTGTTCGATGGCCATGGAGCCAAGGGGCAATTTAGGATCAGTTAAAGGCACTAATCAGTACTAATGAGCTTTCTGGCAATCAAGTGCAGGCCATCCGGCATGGAGGCTCATTAGTACTCTGTTTTCGTATCGTGAACCGGTATTAATGTGAGCACGTTAGTACCGGTCGGTGTCTCCAACCGATACTGTATAACCCTATTTGAACTTCTATTTCTCTCCACACTCTACCCGATCAAACAATAGCAGGTAGCGTGACCAAGAGTTTCAAGAGGGGAGGTGATGTCCAAATTTTCAAAATTTCGTCATTTTAATTCAGTCCAAGTGTTCCAATGTTAGTGACTTCATTCATCACTTCATTTGGTGTTAAATATAGAGATTCAGCCCAAACTTTTCAAGTAGGTTGCAAAAATCTATTGTGTAAGATTGGAATTTATTCGAATTAGGACGTAGTTTGCATTAAAAGTGTGGATCTAGCTAAAATTTAGGTTTTCGTTCCACCAATCAATGAAGAATTTTGAACTTACACATTGATTGACCAATTGATTTAGTTGGTTACAAAAACTTCTTATGTAAACTTGAAATTCTCTTAAATTATAGGCCCTCTTTGATAGCTTGTTTAGTTTTAGTTTAGTTTTTGTTGGTAAAATTTGACCACCTTTGAAAGTGGTATAAAAAGGCTAAATAAATTATTAAAAAAATAATTTTGAGATCTTTGAGAAAAACCTTACAAAGTTATAAAAAAGTTATTTTCAAAAAATAAAGTAAAAGATGTATATAAAAATAACAAAAGTTGCAATCCCAACAAAAACTAAACTAAAACAAGGTATCAAAGAGGCCCATAATGTAGCTTTCATTAAAGGTGTGGATCTAGCTCAAAATTAGGTTTTGGTTCCACTGATCGATGAAAAATTTTGAATCTATACTTTAATTGAGCAATCCATTGTTGGCTGTAAAATCTTGTTATGTAAGATGGAATTTGCTTGGAAAATGATGTATCTCGCATTGAAGGTGTTGATCTAGCTCAAATTTAGGTTTTGGTTCCATCAATTGATGAAAAATTTGAATCTAGACTTTGATTGATCAATTCTTTTAGTAGGTTGCAAAAACAATTTTAATATTTTTTCAAAATAATTTACAACTAGAAATTCACATCAAAATATAGTTGTCTCAAACATAACAATTTATTTAGTAAAATATGTAATAAAATATAGTCATTTAAAATGTTCATTTTGCAATGAAATTTCACCCAAAATTAAATATACCCATGAAAAATGTTTTCTATCCAATAAAATTTTCAATATGAGTTTAATTTGGATTTTGGAAAATACTTAATAATTTTAAATCACGTATGTAGTGTATTCGCACGGTTTCATAAGAAAAACAAGGGCGAATTCAATGAGGGATTTGCTTCACTATAGGAATCGCACTCTGTGTCAATGGCAAAATCCGACGACAAGGCACAAAAACTGACGACACTGGTCCATCTCGACACAACATCGATGACATTGGTTATCTATGTTGGCATCCAAAGCGAAAATCGACGACAACACCGCATCCCTGCGCCGGCCACCTGGGGAAGAACTATGTCAGCGGCCAGCGAAAGCCACCGACATACACACCTTGACGACACGGCTGCGGAGACGACGCTCTACCGTGTGGGCCCCATAGACCAATCCTGGGATGCCACATGGAAGAGATGTGTCGGGCTGCCAAAGGATTGCTGCCGACAAGGACCCTACCTGATATTTTTGGCCGACATAGATATTTTTGGCCGACGACCCTGATATCGTTTCCTGTGGTTGTTGCAACATGCTCTCAAGTATGTATAACATAATATCTTTTTAGTTAACTTTCCATGCATCCATTTCACTCATTCTAAGTTTTTCACCATAATTTTTCAAACAGCCGCTAGGCAACAATTTATGCGACTATTATATATGTGAGTCTATGCACACCCAAATCGGGCGCGTTGACCACATGCTGGAAGGTGACCAATAAGGTTCAGAACTTACGCCAGCGCAAGTGAAATAAATTCAAGAACAACTCGTCAGCTTCCGTTACGATGAGGTCATAAATCCGAAAGGTGACTTTCACGAATCATCTGGAAATAAGTTTAGTCCTTGGATAAGGACCAGTCAAATGTCATGGTCGACATCGACGGTTACCAAGAGCAATGCATCTAAAAGATCCCGATGAAGTGATATAAAGGAAGGAATAATATTTAATTAACTGTTACATGAATTATGTATGTTTTTGTACATCAAATAATATAGGCTAGCGAGCTAGCTATCATACAAATGTATTTTAGTTAATAAATGTTCTGTGATTAATTATTTTTTAGTTAAATTGTGTATGACTGATTATCTGTACTTTAATTAATTATGATTATTTACATGTGTGTGCATATGATTGTAGGTAGTGGCTAGACACAACTAGTTTAACCATATTTCTTAGTTTATTACTACGGAAACTTCTTTTCCCAATGTAACAGCGACATGCATGGGGATCTAGTTTTTTTTTTTCAGAAGGGACATTTCATTGCTGTGGTAAAAGACCTAAAGGATTACAGAGCGGACCTCCGAAAAAACAAGAATACAATAAAGTTCAATCAAGTACCATTGGCACTATTGTTCCGCTGTCCCTCTCCACAACAGAAACCACCACCGGAAAGATGCACGAAGACTAACCGGCAGGCATGCCAGCAGCGTCTCCTCCGAAGGCCAAACAACCTCATGGGGGAGAACAACCAATGGAGGTCTAGAAAACACAGTGAGACCTCGTTGGCTTCCTTTATCAACGAACCGTAGCACATCGAGGCATCACCGATGGCCGGAGGAAGCTGGTTGCACGCGCCACCATTCCCGGGGAGACATAAGCCGAGTCTTCAAAGCCCCGTTGTCGTCGCCGCCCCCAGCACTAGCACAGCCACAGAGAAAGACAGCAGCTAAGGTCTCCTCCCCATGTCCGCAGCACGGTCCGCCACGCCGGACCAGAGGGATATTGTCGTGGGGCACACGATGCTCCGGCCCCCTCCTTCGGCTTCGATCTCGTCGGAGCACAGAGAGAGACGCCAAGCCAATTTATTGCCGCCAGATCCGGAAGGGAACCTGGCGCAAAAGCCCTAAGGCAGCCACCATCGGCGGCACGGAAGGAGGGACGGCTCCACACAGCCTCGGCAGGCACGCACCCTAGATAACCGCAATCCACCACCGCCACCGCCACCGCCACTGCCGACACACATAAGTTCACCTCCGAGGGGTCGGCTCGGCCAATCGGGGGTGAATACCGACTCTGGCATCTCCCCTCAATCGTCGGCGCCGCTGCCAACCAAGAGGAGAAAGTGGGAGACCAAAAGACCCCCTAGACACGGCCCCATACCCGAATCCCGGCGGTAGACCTAGACCATACTAACCCTAAACCCTAGACTACTAGCACCAGTCCTCCCACCACCAATCCCCGGCCAGCCACCGCCCACAGCCCCCAGTGGTCCAGATCCGTCGTCCGCTGCCGCTGGAGGCGGGGGGGCGTTCAGATCTGGGCACACGAGGACGACGGAATGGAGAGGAAAGGGAAGGGAATAGAGAGGGCGAGCACCTGGAGGAGGAGGAGGAGGGGAGGCAGGAGGGAGGAGAGCTGGGGTCCCCTCTCTCTCATCTTCGGTGAGGATGCCGGAGAGGGAGAGAGGGGCCCGGCAGCGGTGGCGCGCCCGCGGCTCCTTTTCGCCTACTCGGTCGTGAGAGCGGTCGTCGAGCTGTGACTGTTGTGCCGTAGAATTCTAAAATCAACGACTTGCATGGAGCTCTAGTTGTGTTCTCTGTGGGCCATACCTCGTGTTCATCTACTTTTTTCCCCTTTGTTTGAGTCTTTGATTATTGTTAACGTAAAATAAATATTGTAAACACATTATATGTTCAAAATACTAAACCAATCTTTATTACGCTAGGGATCATAACAATGAGACAAATAGTTACAATCATGTATGTTACTATTATGAATTGATATACCACCAGTGAATACCAGTTTTTTGAAGGAGAAGCTTGCATTTAATAAGGCATGAGCTACATGATGATTAAAAAAAAGGGTGGAATCGATCAAAAGTAGTTATACGCACAGGTTGTGCTGAGAATTGGACCGTGCCGGTATGGTCTGGATCCGTCATGGCTTGAGCCGGTGCAATACAGGTTGGCACGACCCGGTCAGAACTTCGGGTCGGCACGGAGTGCTAAAATCTAGGCCTAGCATGGCCCAAAACCACGCTGGGCAAGCTTCGGGCCCGGCCGGCCCAAGCATGGCATGGTTGACAAAATAGAAAAGTATTTTTAAAATTTCGTATGCTATTGAAATGAAAAAATTGTCTACATGAAAAATATGCAGCGCACAATTCTCTACAACTTTCGTGTTCAATGGAAATTCATCAGACAAGTAGAAAACCTCGAGAAAGGCGAATTACCGAGGACTGTGTTGTCCGTCCTAATGCTGGCACCGAACAAATTTTTTTTTTATATAAATTCATACGTTGATCGAATGAGAATTTTGTCAACATGAAAAAGATGTGCCTCAAAATTTTCTACAACTTTTATGTTAAACAAAAATTTATCCGAGCAACGAAAACCACAAAAAACACAGAATATTGACTTGTGTTCTAATGCGGACGGCCCGTCGTGCCTTGTTTCTAGCCCCGGGCCAGCATGCTATTCGGGCTGTGCTGACCTGGCCCATTTTTTTCCATGCCGTGCTTTGGACGGTCTTTTTCAGACCATGCTCGAATCGGCTCGGACGGCGCGGCCCAAGCTCCCAGCACTACGCACACGTCCGCTTGTAATAGAGTGTAAAAAGGCAAATAAATATTGGGGGAGGTGGGATTTGAACCCAGGACCTCTTGACTCACACCTCACCCAGCTAGCCAACCCACCCACGCGCGTTATCTGACAAAATGGAGGGAGCTTTTCTTTTATCTATTCGAAAAATGGGTCTCTAGAAGCGGTTGGGGCTATTAAACCGCTTGTAAAGCCAAGCATCCTAAGCGGTTCGTGTTCCCAACCGCTTGTAGAGGTATAGCAGCGGTTGGGGACACAAACCGCTTAGGATTTTAGGTCTTTAGAAGCGGATCGTGCCCCCAACCGCTTCTAGAGGTCATTTTCTGGCTTGAGACTGTTTTGAGGCATTAAACCGCTTGTAGAAGTTTGATCCTTTTTTTTACCGCTTGAGAAAGCTTGTTCCCTAGTAGTAGCTAGCTCGTTTGTTGAGCGTGACTTGTTATACTCATCCTTCTTTTCTTTTATTTTTTTTCAGCATAAATTCTGTGGAGTATATAGCCAGTTATTGGAAATGGAATCCTTTGACTTATTGCCCTCTACAGTTGTGTCGTTGGCATGTGGGCCCCACATATATAGGGCCTACATGTCACTGATCCATTGTCCTATGCATAGTAAGTCAGAGGATCTGGTTCCCGGTTACCATGCTACTCCCTCCGTCCCAAATTATAGTTCGTTTGACTTTTTTGACACCAAGTTTGACCGGCTCGTCTTATTCAAAAAATTTCGGAATTATTATTTATTTTTACTATGATTTCGTTTAGCATATAATATACTTTAAGTATGAGTTGGAATTTTTTGAATTTTTGCAAATTTTTTGAATAAGACGAGCCGGTCAAACTTAGTGTCAAAAAAGTCAAACGACCTATAATTAGGGACGGAGGGAGTAATAGTAAAATGGAGTGAAGTGATATGGCTATTGTCTGATATATGGTCTCGCGGAGCTCGATCGATAGTACCAGGGATAAATCAAAGGAACTCCGCAGTCGTATGACGTGGCAAGACAGCTACACGCATTGCGAATGGAATGGTTCAGCACATTGCATCCAACCTCGTCTTGTTTCAGGATCGCCTCGCTCAGCACGAGCACAACACATTGTCGATCGGAGCAAATGAGATCCATGCGAGAGCCGAGAGTGGTATGGCCGCTCATGACTCATGGCGGCGAGAAGCGGCGTCTCCCCCATTGATTCGCCACTAATTCCTTGCTGAATTCAGCATGGCCATGAGCTGAGGCTATGTGGAGGCAGGTGTGTCCCTGTGGAGTTGTTCCATGCAGCATGCTTGGATTCTCTAATAGTGTGTTTGGTATGTGAGTGTCAACCCTCAATTTTGCTTATCTTGAGAGTCGGAATCCCATGCACTAGTACATGTATCGGTACACTAGTGCGAAAGATCAAATAGCCCATACAAGCATACATCGATTAGATCGTAAACTGCTAAATATTACATGCCCAAGATATGCCCTTAGGCGATTTCAGTAAGGCGATTAACAGTAGCCTTTAATACAAAATATAGTTCAAAGTAAAGCAACGAAACCAAAATATTTATCCCAAAGGAATATCGCCATGGCTATGCAACTTGCGAGCAACTGGAGTGACTCTACGACTCGTCAGGCCCTCCAAAGTCATGTCCTTCGTTCTCATGGTGTGGACTACATGGGCCCCGGGTGTCCTCTAGAAAGCACATGAGGGAGCAGATAGGGGATGACCAAGTCGGCTGATTAGGATAAAGACCACTCGGGTTACATATAACTTGAGCGCCAAGGAAGTTCCCGAGAATATAGCCAAGCTCCATGTAATTAGGAGATCAATACTTGCATATCATGTACCGGTACAACCGAAGTTGGTACCATGTACTACGTACCACCATGTAACTCTATCTCCTCCTGCACTATATAAAGGAAGGGGGTAGGGGGCCATGGGCATATACGTTCATACACGATCATACGTGATCATCATCTTCATCCTCATAATCCCAGAGCACAGGAAGTAGGGTATTACCTCCGAAGTTGAGGGCCTGAAAGGATAAATCCCTGTCTTGTGCTACCATTTGGTTTGGATCTTGAGCGTGCCCCCGTATAAATTCATTGCCGACGGTGACCCCCGATCAGCCACCAGTCGACAGTTGGCGTGCCAGGTAGGGGCCTGCATCAAGATCATCGCTCAAGCTAGATGACTTCTTTAAGATCGCCGCCCATCGCCTTGAGGTTAGGGCAATCGCTACGCTTCGGTGCCCTGGACTTCATCGCCGATGGCATTGGCAATCTTCATCTCTCCCCTCTTGGAGAGATCCCCCAACAAGAAGGTACGCGCGATCAATGTGACCCATTGCCCTTTGGCTTGGAGAATTCTGCATGTACCTTCGGCAGATTGTTACGCCGACGTTTCCACTTTACACCTTCACTCGAAGAGGGCGAGGAAGGACTCGGCGGAATCACCCGCACGGGTATGGATCTAATCTAGCCCGATGAGGACTTAGTGTCCCCGACTGGATCTCCCTCCGGTCCTAGGAATTCCGCTGCGACCTTCGCACAAGCGGTTTCTAAGACTGGGATAGGAGGTGACCACTCGGGGGGATCTGTTAATCCAGTCGGACTCAACTGATTGGATCCAACCATGTTCGTGGGTGTCATTAATACTGGCCAACCCATTGGACAAAGCGAGCAGGTTAGCCTCTCCCTCTTGGATTCAGAGTCCGACAGGAGCACGGAGATCTGCATTTACCGGGAAGTCTTCATCCTTGGCGCGGACAACCATCACTCTGCCTCTCAACCAGTCAGGGACGAGGCGGTCACCACTAAGGTGGTCGACGCGGACCCGTGCCCCGCCGAGGATCTAGATTGCTTACGACAACTTCGCATCCGCGAGCGCAATGTCCAGAACGAGCTGCGCGCAATGAAATTGAGAGATCAGGACGTCCACCACTCCCCAAGCAAACATCGTTGCCTCGAAGACCGTTCTTGAGACTATCGCACCGCAGCTGCCTGAGAACAGCCCGCTTGTCCAGACCCTGGCTCGAGCGATAGCTATGGTCGATATGGCGGCCATCCAACACAATGAGGCGCACCACGCTCCCACCACAACGGCTCATAGCCGCTCTGGACGCAATCGGAGCAAGGCGCGCCTCCGCCGCCGGCGGGTCGCGCCCGTCGGCCAGCCATGACCTTCTCCACGACATTGAAGCTAGAAGGCGGGAACGCGTCGAGGGCGATCGACACTCCCACAGCTACCGCAGTCGGCACAACGACGATCACGCTGAGAGCACTGCCAGCCTGCGCGACCATTGCCAAGATCACCATCGTCAAGACCCGCGGCAGGAGCATCGCAGTAGATCACCGCGGCGGCGGTGTCCATGACCCTTGGAGGGGATTCAGGCCTTCACCCCGGACCTCCGCTGAGTGTTTTGGCCGGACGGTTTTTACCTCAAAGGCATCGACAAGTTCGATGGCGAGATGGATCCTAAGAACTGGCTACAGGTTTACGCCCTAGTAGTCAGCGCAGCAGGACGAGATCAGAACGTGATGGCAAACTATCTGTCAGTCGCTTTGACTCCAATCGCTCAGACCTGGCTCACGGGACTCCCGGAGAACTCCATCGAGTCTTGGGACGACCTCCAGGAACAGTTCATCACCAACTTCCAGGAGACTTATGAAAGGCCCGCCGGGAGATGGGAGATCGGACAGCTACACCGACGCAAGAATGAGACTCTCCGAGAGTTTATCAAGCGCTTCACCAAGAAGAAGAACGAGATCCGGGACGTTTCGGAGCAAATGGACATCGACGCCTTCTTCGCTGGATGCAAATCCGAGGAATTAATCAGACAGATGACTCGGGACCCCCGCGAAATCTCAAAGCTATGTTCACAATGGTGGACCAGGAGGCCAACGCCGAAGAGGCCATCATGAACCATCGTGGTGGCAACGACGGAGGCCCCAAGAAGAAGCCAAATGACGAACAGAACAAGCCCAAGGACAAGAAGCGCAAAGGGCATGAGATAGTCGCCAACATGGAGCGTTATTGACCAAAGCCCCCTAGCGACAACGACTACAACAAGGTCATGGAAGCGGTATGTCCCTTTCAGCCGCATGGAAAACATGCTGCCAAAGTCTACCTTATTCTCCATAAGCTCGCCGACAACACGAAGCAACCGGCGGCAAAGGGAGGACATGGCAAGAAGCCCGATGGAGACTACCAAGATGCTGAGCGCAATATCAGCTACATATTCGGGGCTCTGATGCGTATGAGTCAAAGCAGAAGCAGAAGCTTACCACTCGGGAGGTCAACGCAATCATGCCTGTGGTCCCTAAATATCTGCGCTAGTCAGAGGTACCCATCACCTTTGATCGATCGGACCACCCAGATTGGATCGCCTTCCTTGGGAGGTATCCTCTGGTTTTGGATCCGGTCGTTCGTGGAAACAAATTAAAAAGGGTCCTGGTTGATGGCGAGAGCAGGATTAGCATCCTCTTCGTCAAGACTCTGGATCAAATGAAGATTCCTCGTTCCGAGCTTCGGCAGGGGTCATCCCCTTTCCACAGAGTGATTCCCGGAACGTCCGCGATACCACTCGGGCAGGTCTCGTTGCTTGTCACGTTTGGAACCAAGAACAATTATCGGACCGAGAGTCTCAGCTTTGAAGTGGCCGATTTCGAGACGGCGTATCATGCCATCTTGGGAAGGCCGGGGATCGCCTAGTTCATGGCCGTTCATAATTACACCTATCTCGTTATGAAGATGCCATGTCCCAATGGTGTAATCACCATCCCTGGTGACGTAAAGCAATCTCTCGTCTGTGACAGCGAAAGCTGTGAGATGGCACAGTCACTCGACACATCGGCCAAGATGGAAAAGATTCGGCAAGAGGTCGCATCCCTTCAGGAGGAGGGAGACATACCCGCGAAGAAACAAGCTAAGACTTCCATTCAAGCAGCCGAGGAAACTAAGAAGATACTATTGGACCCGCCTGACCCGGCCAAAACAGCCATGATCGGGACATGACTCGATAGCAAATAGAAAGACGCGCTCGTGACTTTCCTCCTGGTAAACTAGGACGTGTTTGCTTGGAAGCCTTTGGACATGCCTGGTGTTCCGATGGAGGTGATCGAGCACTCCACGTCGATGAAAAGGTGCAGCCAATCAAGCAACGCCTGAGAAGATTTGCACTAGATTGGAAGGACGCCATTCGGGAAGAGATCACTAAGGTGCTGGCAGCACGGTTCATCAAGGAAGTGTATCATCCCGAGTGGTTGGCGAACCCGGTCCTGGTGCATAAGAAGAACAAGACATGGCGAATGTGCGTTGACTATACCGACCTCAACAAAGCTTGTCCTAAGGATTCTTTTGGACTCCCCCGCATCGACCATGTGGTGGAATCCACCGCCGGGTGTGAGCTTCTAAGTTTTATGGACGCTTACTCATGCTATCACCAGATCAGCCTAAAGGAGGAGGACTACATCAAGATGTCGTTTATTACGCCTTTTGGTGCTTTCTGCTATATCACAATGCCGTTTGGGCTGAAAAACGATGGCGCAACTTATCAGCGCACAATACAGCGGTGTTTTCACACTCAGCTCGGCCGCAACGTGGAGGCCTACGTTGACGATGTCGTCGTGAAAACGCAAACAAATTGAGATCTCATAACAGATTTGATTGAAACATTCGAGAGCCTAAGGGCATATCGGATGAAGTTGAATCCTGAGAAGTGCGTTTACGGGGTTCATTCCGATAAACTACTCGGATTTATCGTATCTCATCGGGAATTGAGGCTAATCCTGAAAAGGTCAGTGCCATCAAGAAGATGAAGTCCCCGACCAATTAGAAGAATGTGCAGAAGCTCACTGGATGCATCATGCCACTCAGCCATTTCGTTTCCTGACTCGGGGAGCGTGGTATGCCGTTCTTCAAACTCTTACGCCGACAAGACAGTTTTCAGTGGACAGCAGAAGCACAAGATGCCTTCGAAGACTTTAAGAAATTCCTTACTACGCCGCCAGTATTGGTTCCGCCTATGCCCCAGGAGCCCCTCCTACTTTACATCGGCGCCATGACTCATGTAGTTAGCAGTGCGCTGGTGGTGGAACAGGATGAGCAAGGCTCCCTCCGGAAGGTACAACGCCCGGTCTACTTCATAAGCGAGGTATTAGGCGATTCCAAGATAAGGTACCCCCACATTCAAAAGCTTTTGTATGCCGTATTAATCACGTCACGGAAGCTTAAGCATTATTTCCAAGACCATGAGATTTTGGTGGTTACTTCCTTCCCGCTTGGAGATATTCTTCATAATCAGGAAGCCACCGGGAGGATTGCGAAGTGGGCAGTCGAGTTTGAAGCCTTTGAACTAAAGTTCAAGCCTCGGCTAGCCATTAAATCTCAGGCACTCGTTGATTTCGTCGCAGACTGGACAGAGACCCATACCCCAGCAGCAAAGGAAAATCTCGAGTACTGGACGATGTACTTTCACGGTTCCCTCATGCTCAGCGGCGCGGGGGCTGGGATTTTGCTCATATCTCCGACTTGAAATAAGCTACGATACATCCTTCAGATCCTATTTCCTGTCAGCAACAACGCAGCCGAGTACGAGGCACCCATCCACGGGCTTCGCATGGCCATATCGCTGGGCATACGGTGGTTAATGGTACGCGGGGATTCCCAGTTCATGGTCAATCAGGTTCAAAAGGAGTGGTCTTGCGTCGGCGACAACATGGCGGCATATTGCCAGGTGGTTCAGAAATTGGAGGACAAATTCGACGGGCTAGAATTAGCTCACGTACGCCGACGAGACAATGAAGCAGCAGATGAACTGGCGAGGATGGGATCCAGTCGGGCGCAAGTCTCGACTGGTGTTTTCGTTGAGGAATTGCGCAAGCCTTCCATCAAAACACCAACCACGCCGGGAGATCAGAATGATGAGCAGCACGAGTCGGACGTATTATCGATTAACCCTGGGTGGGCGCGGCCATATTTAAATTATCTCCTCCATGATGAGTTGCCGGAAGATCGTAACCTCGTCGAGTGCATTACACGCCGAAGGAAAAACTATAAGGTTATCAGGGATGAGCTTTTTCAAAAAAGCAGTTCCGTAGTACTAAAGCGTTGCATATCCGAGCAAGAGGGCAAGGATCTGCTGAAGGACATCCACTCCGGGGAGTGTGGACATCACGCGGTAGTAAGCTCTCAGGTTGGGAAAGCCTATCGACAAGTTTTTTTTTTGGCCGACTACAGTAACAGATGCGGAAGATATAGTACGCAGATGTGAAGGCTGCCAGTTTTTTGCACGGTAGATTCATATGCCGCTCAAGATCTACAGACGATCCCGATCTCTTGGCCGTTCGTCGTCTGGAATCTGGATATGGTAGGGCCCCTCAAGCGATCGCAAGGAGGATTCACTCACCTCTTCATCGCCATCGACAAGTTTACAAAGTGGATTGAAGCCATACCGGTGGCTGACATCATGACTGCCAAGACACACGAGTTCTTCTGGGACATCATCGTATGCTTTGGCGTGCCTAATCGCATCATTACCGACAATGGCGTTCAGTTCAAGAGCAGCGAATTTCAGGACTGGGGCGAGGAGTTAGGCATCAAAATCTGCTTTACCTCTGTGGCCCATCCAAGGAGCAACGGGTAGGTTGAACGCACCAACGGATTTATTCTACAAGGACTCAAAGTAAGGATCTTCGACCGCCTAAAGCCATATGCCACGCGCTGGGTTAAGGAGTTGCCTTCGGTTCTCTGGGGGCTTAGAACAATCCCAAGTCGAGCGATCGGGCAGACACCCTTTTTCCTAGTTTACGGCTCGGAAGCAGTCCTCCCGACTGAATTGAAGTTCCGCTCTCCACGAGTGCGCAACTACGACAGCAATCAGTCGGACGAAGAAAGGATGGAAGACCTCGACAGGCTTGAGGTGTTCAGGAAGCAGCAATGATCCAGTCAGCTAAATACCAACAGGGCATGCGTCGTTATCATCAGCGCTACGTACGGGGCAGTGCGTTCTCTAAAGGAGATTTGGTCCTCCGAAGAAATCAGAAGCACGAGCATAAACTCTCCCCACTTTGGGAAGGCCCCTATGTGATTGATGAGGTGACACGCCCGGGGGCTTATCGGCTGAAGCGAGAAGACGGATCAGACATGCCTAATACCTGGAACATCGAGCAGTTACGCCGTTTTATTCTTAAATCTTGTATTCAAATCTTGTGTAATTAGTCCCTTCTTTGACTTGCTGCTCAGCCGTAAACGGCTAAGCAGTAAGTCGGGGGCTACACTAAATAGTGTGCGGTGTCACCGCACCCTATCTTATCAATGAAATTGTTTTCTCTTTACATGTGTTGATCGAATTTGGGTATTACGAAAATTCTTGAGTAGTTGCGCTCATGCTTGCCAGAGACAACGTTTAGCCACTCGGTACATACATAGGGACAAGGCCAGGTGCATATTCCTAGCACTCGGGGGCTGGACTACTCGGTAGATGCGTTACACAAAAAAAGGATAAATCACATACTCAGATAAATTAAAGATAAAAATGCATTTAGGATCAATCGAATATTATGGAGTTAAGTCATCTACAGAACTAAATCTTTAGCTAGCGTGGCGGAGATATCGCGCACTTCTTCCGTAAGAGCGCAGGCCTCTTCTTCGTCATAGGCAAATCCTTCTCACATAGCTTCAAGGTCCATCCCGGGGTAGTTCGACTTTGTAATAGCCAAAGCTTGGCTGACGCAAGTTGTCGCCGCCTCCCTTGCGAAAACCTTGATCTGTGAGAGAATGTCTTCAAGTCGCGCTATGAAGATCTCAGCATCTGATGGCTGCTCGTCTTCAGGATAGAGGTACTGGAGTGTTGGAGCCGTCGCCTTCAGAGCGCGGTCGCGCCGCTCATTGGCAGATTTCACCCTCTCGTCGAAGACTTGGAATTGCGCCTTAGTTTTTTTGTTGATAGGCTGCAAAATCAGTCGGACATTATAGATCAGTCGAGCTTCAGTGGATTTGAGCCAGGGAGAGCTAGAGACAGAAAGTTACCCTCCAGCTCCTTGGCCGACCTGTCGACTTGGGTGTTGGCTAGAAAGACTTTTCCCTCTATGGCCTTCTGCCTCGCCCCCATCACCTGCTGGTTTTCCCTTAAAGCTTTGTATAAAGGCAAGTATGAAAGATCAATCTCAAAGGAGCGTTCTATAATTGCATGGGAGTTCAATGTCGTTCGGAGGTATTACCATGGATAGTATTGGCTTCTTCTACGTGGCGAAACCGGAGTTTAGTGATTTCCTTTGGAGCTCCTCGATCTCGCCACGGTACTGCGATTTGAGCGCGTAGAGTGCGTTGTCGAATTCATCAAGGGATTTCAGTTCACCTACGACTCTTCGCAAGCACATGGACTTCTGTTTGGACCTCTTGCTCATGCGCTGCGTGGGGACAGGAGGGAAGATCAGTCGGGTTCTTTTGTGTTAAACGAGAATTCAAGGCATGAAGGGATTTTTACCTCAAGAATGGTAATATTGAATTTTGATATATTCTGTAGCGCTTCCCACTCTTCGGCCTCCTACTCATCATCGACCTCATAGCCTTTCATCTCTTTCCTCCATTTCACTCGGAGGGGAGGAGGATTGGCGCTGGCAGAGGTGCGGGGAATCTCCTCGGTCTCCGGTTCTGAGCTTTATGGAGCCAGGGTCGGGATCTTACCCTTTGCCGATGAGGATTGGTGAGTTTCAGGGGATGGTGGGGAAGCAGGCTGTGGTGCTTGTTGGCGATTCTTACGCTCAAAGAAATTAATCCGCAAGCGGACGGATATCGCTTGTAGTTTTCACCAAGAGTATTCCTAGATTATCGAATCCACAGGGAACGAGGGTTTAAAGAGATAACCTCTATATCTTAATTATTTAAAATACCAGCCAGTCTAGATAACGGGGGTTAGGATAAATGAAAAGACCGGGACACACACACACGGTAAATATTCACACAAATAAAGAGAAAGCTACACTAGCTAGATAGACAATTGGGAGGACAACGAGATAAGTTTAATAAGTTCACAAAATTGTGTGATTCAGTTTATGCAGTGCAGAGGAGAGCTGCAGGCGAGATCATGCATTCACCGCAGGGATGTGATCTCAACCTGCAGGTCACTCCCGTATTTATAGATTTTCTTAATGCATGATTAGTGATAACATGGGATTAAATGCATGATTAAGAAAGACAAATTATCCTACCTAGTGCCTATATGTATAGAGTGGTGGGTGTAGTGGAAAATCAGTGGTGGAAATGAGGTGAAAAAGACCCACCCACATGGGGGTGGTTGGCAGAATTTAGTGGGTCGGGCGGCCCCACTTTTTCACCAATTTATTTTTTTCAAATTTTTGTATTTTTATAGGCAGGATAAATGCATGGTAAAAATTAAATATGCATTGAAAAATGCACGAAAAAATAAATATGAATGCAAGATAAACTTCCGGCTTACCTCCCGGTGAGGGCTCGAATTTTTGTTTTTGCGGTCGACGAGTCGGACCGCATCCAACCTTCAGTTGTCTTGAATTAGTTCCGCAGCCGAAGTTGCTGCGGCAGGTTGAATTTCTTTCTTACACCACACTTGTTTGATCTAAGATTTTTGGGTGGCGTTGATCTTCCCTTGCGGCTCCGATTTCTTGACCGCATGTTTCTTCCGACGGGGCTTGGATTTCCCCTTGTTCTCCTTCCCCTTCCAATATGGACGATGCAATGGCTCGTCCAACAATCGGAGGATACTCATCATCGCAGCAATGAGGCTATCTACCTGAGGTTTTGGTATAGCCCCTGTTTCCTCCTGCACAGGTTTAGCATTTTTACCACGAAATGTGCGTACCTGTGAGCATTGTTCAGCTCTGGGCCTGAAGTTGAATGTTTCATCTCGGCCGTTAATGTTGAGCTGAATTTCTCCTGCACCAACATCGATCGTTGCATTTGCCGTACTCAAGAATGGCCTCCCAAGAATGAGGGGCGTCTTGGTGTCTACTTCCA
>SPJY01021228.1:413714-598186 GCA_005191435.1 Raddia distichophylla
AAACAATATTGCGACTAGAATCTACCGGGATCTGTCGGGCGCTGCGCCGCTCCACTTTGGGCCCATGGCCCATGTACCCTAGGGGCTGCGCCCCAAACCCTAGCCATCGCTATAAATTCAGTAGCCGTCGCTAGTTTAGACTTGGGTTTTGCTTAGATTGTTCTGCCGTTGCAGCTTCGCCGTTTACCGGTTTGCGGAACCCCAACTTGTGTGCTTAATCGGTAATCTGTAATTTGAGATTGCATCTACCGCGTTCTTGCTTGTGTTCTCGATTCGCTTGCAGGAATTAACCTTCGTGGTAAGGTCAACCGTGTCTTGGCGTGGTTGATAACGAACGGAGACAGTGGTGTAGCGATTGCAGGCTTAGATCTAATCTGATTGGAAGTCGGATCGTCAACGTCGAGTTCTCCACCAATCGTGTTTATCCATACCTGTCGGAAGATCGGGACCCCGTCCCCCATCGATGATGAGGACATCACCCCTACCGATGCGTCCACTTTACCACCATCTACTGTGCAAGGACCAATAACAAGGGCACGTGCGCGACAACTAAACCACCAGGTGGGCTCGTTCCTTACCACACATGAGAATACCCATAAGAGCGAGTTACTACCTAATAATGTTGTGATTGTACTTAGGAATTATGGTGTTGATCAGCGAGGATGGAACTCTACGCCAAGACAAGTTGGAAACCAAGTCTACCACGAGTTCGAGTCCGGTTCGGCCACGGCGGAGCAGTCTGTCTTCAAACGGACGTAGCAGATGCATATCAACTCCGTTTGGGACGTTCAAGTACATTACGGAGAAGCCCACGACGAGACCTTTTCAACGGATCCAGTCGCACGTCCAAATTCCTTCTGAGTTGATCACAATCGTCGAAACAAGAGGCGATCAGATTCTGTTGGGCTGCCCGGTGCTGCGTCACTTTGATTTTGGGCTTCGGCCCGTGTATCTCGCGCAAGGAGGGGTCGCCCCAAAACCTAGCCGCCGCCCCTCCTGCCTATTAAGACTTGTAGCCGTCATTGTTAGAGTCGGGTTTTGCTTAGATTGTTCTGCCGTTGCAGCTTCGCCGTTTACCGGTTTGCGGAACCCCAACTTGTGTGCTTAATCGGTAATCTGTAATTTGAGATTGCATCTACCGCGTTCTTGCTTGTGTTCTCGATTCGCTTGCAGGAATTAACCTTCGTGGTAAGGTCAACCGTGTCTTGGCGTGGTTGATAACGAACGGAGACAGTGGTGTAGCGATTGCAGGCTTAGATCTAATCTGATTGGAAGTCGGATCGTCAACGTCGAGTTCTCCACCAATCGTGTTTATCCATACCTGTCGGAAGATCGGGACCCCGTCCCCCATCGATGATGAGGACATCACCCCTACCGATGCGTCCACTTTACCACCATCTACTGTGCAAGGACCAATAACAAGGGCACGTGCGCGACAACTAAACCACCAGGTGGGCTCGTTCCTTACCACACATGAGAATACCCATAAGAGCGAGTTACTACCTAATAATGTTGTGATTGTACTTAGGAATTATGGTGTTGATCAGCGAGGATGGAACTCTACGCCAAGACAAGTTGGAAACCAAGTCTACCACGAGTTCGAGTCCGGTTCGGCCACGGCGGAGCAGTCTGTCTTCAAACGGACGTAGCAGATGCATATCAACTCCGTTTGGGACGTTCAAGTACATTACGGAGAAGCCCACGACGAGACCTTTCCAACGGATCCAGTCGCACGTCCAAATTCCTTCTGAGTTGATCACAATCGTCGAAACAAGAGGCGACCAGATTCTGTTGGGCTGCCCGGTGCTGCGTCACCTTGATTTTGGGCTTCGGCCCGTGTATCTCGCGCAAGGAGGGGTCGCCCCAAACCCTAGCCGCCGCCCCTCCTGCCTATTAAGACTTGTAGCCGTCATTGTTAGAGTCGGGTTTTGCTTAGATATATTTCTGCCATCGCAGTATCGCCGATTATCGGTTTGTGGAACCCCAAATTCGTGATCTTAATACATATTTGCAATTTCAGATTGCTTCTTCTTCGTTCTTGCTTGTGTTCTCGATTCGCTAGCAGGAACTAGCCTTCGTGGTGAGGTCGACCGTGCGCTTGCGTGGTTGATAACGACCGGAGACGGTGGTGTAGCGATTGCAGGCTCTAGATCAGTGCTGATCTAGGTCGGATCGTCAACGTCGAGTTCTCCACCAATCGACTTATCCCTACCTGTCGGAAGATCGGGACCCCGTTCCCCATCACCTCCCCTAAATTGGGCTTGGGCCAAATAAGTAAAGGGCGATCCACTTAACAGGTTTCTTAACATGCCGCTGACGGTGGCTATGTGTTAATGTTGAGCCTAATTCGGCCTCGGTACACCCTAGAGGGCATATGACCAGAAGTGCCACATTGAAAATATTTCACGGCATACCCCATGCTGGGTCACTAGCCAGCTTTGCATGTTCAAGGTTGGGTGTTGGTGAAATTTGGGTACAGTTTCGGAGGTATGCCTTTCTAAGGTCGCTAGTTGTATACCGCAACCCGGATACAAATACCTCTCGACCAAACTGCATCCAATCGGTACGCCCTAAGGGGTCAACAGCTGATCATTTCTATGGATGGGACAGGTACCACTCGGCTGAAAGATGCGCCCCATGTTGGGCCGAGTGCTGGTTCTTACAAGTTAAGGCCGGACATCTGATGCTGTTATTCTTTCAACGCATAATTTATAGCATGCTGTAAGACGGAAGCTGTAATTGCGTGGCTTAAGGCATACCCCATGTTGCGTCAATTGCTGCTTTCGCAATGCGAGAGTGGATGTCAAGTAGGCGAATTCGTTTGTTGAGGTGACGTGCCCAATGGGTCCAAAAAAGCTGGGCTTTTGGTATTGCCAATCCGGGCGTTGCCTCCAACACAAAAGGCTTGAGATTTCTTGAGTTCTTTACAATCTCTTTTCAAATTACAGGAGACATTGGCGAAACCAGTCGGCTGGACATCTGATTCGATCGTAAAGCACTCGGAGGCTACTGTGGACTACATGGGCCCCGATTAAACTCTAGAAGGCCCATGAGGGAGAAGATGGGGGATGACCCAAGTCGGCTGATTAGGATAGAGACCACTCGGGTTATGTATAACTTGAGCTACAAGGAAGTTCCCAAGGATATAGCCAAGCTCCATGTAATTAGGAGATAAATACTTGCATACCATGTACCAGAACAACCGAAGTTGGTACCATGTACTACGTACCACCATGTAACTCTATCTCCCCCTGCACTATATAAAGGGAGGGGGTAGGGGGCCATAGGCATATACGTTCATATACGATCATACGTGATCATCATCTTCATCCTCATAATCCCAGAGCACAGGAAGCAGGGTATTACCTTCGAAGTTGAGGGTCTTAACCTGGATAAATTCCTGTCTTGTGCTACCATCTGGTTTGGATCTTGAGTGTGCCCCTGTACAAATTCATTGCTGACGGTGACCCCCGATCATCCACCAGTCGACACATGGCACTCATATGGATCCACCTCAATACCATCGTCTAAAAGAGAATAAGTAGGCGAGGTCAGCGTTATCCAAACGCTGGCTAGTCAACACTCCCCTCAATGAACTTAATAATAGGAGGCTTTGATTGGGAGAAGGGGTTATTTTATTTGCATAAAACCAGTTTTTAAGATGAGTTTAAATTACCCTATCTAACATCAAGTATTAATGTTCCTTTAAAACAATAAGGAGTTCAGCACCATACCATACCAAACACAACCCAAGCCCCAACCGACAAGCCTTGTCAATCAACCTTAAGATGACCCAACCAAACTCAACCAACTTACTTGACCTAGACTTTCACCAAACCGAACTTCATGTTGCCCCAACATTTTCCTAAACCCCCCATCCTTCCGGGATTTGCAATCTCGTTGTGGACCACACTTGCCATAGCCTGCCTACCTCGACCTAGGAGGGTTGCCAGCCCACTCTAGAAAAGCGTCACCCTGGGGAAATGTGGCCTCATCACCATCTGGTGACAACCAATGCCGGTACCTTTCGAGAGTGGTCCTAGAGGGCCTCCGTAGAGTGCTCGAAACTCCTGATCCGAAACCCGTACTCCGCGCGATGGCCACACGTTGTGTTGGAACCATCATCCGATGGCAGCGATTCTGCCGCTACGCTTGTTCTTCCGTGCTCCTCCTGGGTAAGCCTTGGCTAAACCCCGCACAAGGCACCTCGTGCCTTCATCATCCATCCGGATGTCATCCATGCACAACACTCCAGCCAACTTATCTCAACTTTAGCAATCCATGCCATTACCACACATGAGTTAACATGACCAACCGATCAAACCGAACCAATTTGAAGTTATTTTTGGTCACTTGAAAATTCAAATTTATCCGAGTCTACAGTAACTATTTTGACAGTGATACTAGTTGTATTTTAGTTTACGACAGACAATCTGTCTTAAACGTTGTTTAGAGTGAAGTCTGTTACCAACGGATGGTCTAACGCAAACAGAGGAAGTTCTGCGCACGACGGACTATCCATAGCTAACATATCTCTCACTGACGATGTCTGTCGCAAACCTAAATGTCACCGGTCAATTTCAAATCAAACTTCTGAATCTCACCCAGATCAAATTTTAACATTCTGAGTTTTTGAAAATCTTAACCCTTTTTGCTTCCAATGTTTATTTGATCAAAAGGATAAGGATTTTCCTCATTTTGGCTCTTTCTCCCTGTTTTACCGTTGGATTCCTTTCTCAAGATTCTCTCTTTTAGTGCGCTGGGTCCCATAATAGTAAATAAGGCAGTTACACCCACCTTCTTATCTCATTTATTGCCCTTTCACTCGTTGGAGAATTGCTCTGGTCTTATCCTTTGCACCAGCATCTTTCCTTCATCTCCCTGGTCCGGCGGTCCCTTTTTCTCCAAATCTCCCAAACCCTAGCCAACAAAGTTAATCTCTAGATTTCGATCTTCTAGCCAAGTTCTTCATCCAGCCACACTGTCCTTGGTGCGGCTTCCTTCTATTGGCCCGAAATCTCTAGGTATTCATCTGTTTCTAAGGTTTGTGCTTGCGTCTCTTCGATCTGTCCGTCCCTTAAAGAGTCTTGCTTTTCTCCAGCAGCATGGCATAGACAAATACCACCGACAAGCAGGAATTGTTGAGCCGTATGGTGGACATAGTGAGAAAGAAGAAAAGGGTCATGTCCCCTCCTTTGCCCAACAAGAGAATGGTTAGAACCAAGAGCACAGGGATTTCCATTGAAAGAAGCCATAGAGGTCCAGTGATTACTAGAGAAGGGCATAGATCAAGTTCAATAACTAAAAGGGGGAAACAAGTAGTGGAAAGTGAATCTGAAACTGAACATTCAGGTTATAATCCTATTGTCATTCCTGCATCTTAACCTGAGGATTTGGATTCAACTGATGAATAACTGTCATTAAGTGAACTTGCTGCCTTAGGGGGAAAGAAGCTAAGAAATGTTAGATTAGCAAGGGAAAACAAGTAGTGGAAAGTGAATCTGAAACTAAAGATTCAGATTATAATCCTATTGACATTCCTGCATCTCAACCTGAGGATTTGGATTCAAGTGATGAATAACTGTCATTAAGTGAACTTGCTGCCTTAGGGGGAAAGAAGCTAAGAAATGTCAGATTAGTAAGGGAAAAAGCATGGTTTCCCATGTACAGGGCACTCCATAGAGAGATATTTGTCACAAAACTCCAAAGCAATATCTATGATCTTTACAAGCAAAGGAAGAATCCTCTTTCACCAGTTTAATACATAGGTTGGAGGCAAATTTGTGAAGTGACTAGGTCTTCCTATTTGGTGGATTGCATCAACTCCACCCCTTGGCTGAATAATATAATTTTAAATTAAACTATTCCGTGGAGTGTGGACAAAGTTATGGAGTTTTATACATCTCTTTGGATCAAGAATCATAGGGCATATTTTCTATTTTCCATAAATGGGCAGGTTCACAAATTAAGATCACCTCATTTTGATGATTGTCTTGGTATAAACCAGAGGAACTATCACCAATTTAGGATATATAGCCATATGTGTCGACGAATGGGATATCGGTCCCAAGTCAACTAAGGTTCTTGAGAAAAGGGAGATAGGAGACTTGCCGAGCAAGGCGAACAACAAAACAACGAGCAACAGGGAGACACGAGGTGTTTATCCTGGTTCAGGCCTCTCCGGGGAGATAATAACCCTACGTCCAGCGCTTCTTTATATGTAGAAGGATTACAAGAGAGAACTCGGCGAGATGAACAAGTCTCGGCGAGATTATGGGTGTTACTCCTGTTCTGGCTTGGCTTCTCCATCCGAGATTGAGCAGAAAAACCATAGATTTGGTTGACTATATAATAGGAGAAATGGAAGAGTCAATTTACATGAAAATGTCAAGTCCTTTGCCATTTGCCCAAATCATTTCAGTAATGCTACTTGGAAGGGACTCAGTGTCAACAGCTGAGTTTAATATGGAATTCAAAGTGTTCTCTAAACAGTATAAGCTTGGTAAAGCTCTTGTAGATGCAGTTAAAAAGGCTATGGGTGTTCACCTAATTCCCTCTCTAAGCTTAGTACAAAAGGGAGAAGAATCAAGTGGAGAAGAGGGAGAAGAATCTGAAAACAGTGGCAATATGGAGCTCAATCAAGGAGAAGAGGCACAATATTCGAGCTCATACCATCTAAGTCAATTTGATAGTCCTTTCAATGCTCAAGATCACTCTCTTCCTCAAGCTAGTCAACACACTCAAGTCTTTCACTCTGCATCTAGCACCGCCAGAAGATTGAGTGGAAACTTTGCTTTTCAGACTGAAGTTAGAGCCTCTAGAAGTAGCACAGTTTGAATTTGAGCAAATGGACACACTAAGAAAGCTAGCTGCTGCTGCTCGATTTACTAAAGACCAAATGCATTATTTTAGCCTAAGACAGCATGATGATGAAATAGGTTCAAGACCTGCTGGATCTGTACCTCTGAAATCTCAGTTTGTACCCCCGCATATTCTCATGCACACCATGACTTTACAAGACAGCATGAAGTTCCAAATCATCTTGAAACCCCAATGCCTCAAGACCATCATTTTGAGGGCTGGAACCAAATTTCTTCTTTGTTTGATAACTTGGGAACCCAAATACAAAGTCTTTTCTCAACTATTGATAATTTGGGTACTCAAGTTCAAGGGCTGCACTCCATTGTCAATAGTCTCCAAGACAAATATGATAAGGAGTTCAAAGAAATCAGAGTTATGCAGAAAAATTGTTTGATTCTCAAGGACTAATGTTTTCCACAATGGATTATCTGAACAATATGCAAAAAGCAAATGTTAAGCACCTTGAGGATCTGGACAAAAGGACAGACTCCACTCATACAAGGTTGGACATTATTGCAATTGATGCTGACAATCATCATCAAGATATTCAGGATATGATCTATCAATGTACAGGAGAACTTTCGGATCAAACAACTCAACATTAGTCAACCTTTGAAAACTTTTGGAATTCAACCATGGCACCTTCTCAAGAAAAAATATTTTAGCTACCCTTAAACATCAAGATGAAGGCATAAAAGATCTGTACAAAAGGCAAATGAGCATTAGCAACAAGAAGGGAGTAGGATGTGGCAGATTCTGAACTTAATGGTATTGGCTCTAGCTTAAAGCAACTTCAGCGAGATTTCCATCAATTGACTATTCAAGAACCAGAGTTCAGTTGGCATGATCAGGCCATGGAGTCCTCATTATGTAAGTAAGAGGATGAATCAGCTGAGCAATCCTCTCCTTTTGGCAGTGGCTCTCCAAAGCATTCAATGATGTCCAAACTGTCCAAGGCACTCAAGAGGACTTTCTCCAAACGCCATTAATTTCATTCTTTTCTTTGTGGTGCTTGATGCCAAAGGGGGAGAAAAGATCTTAAGTTCTTAGCCTATGTCTTAGTATTGTATCCGTATTCAAGCTTAATCTCAAAACTTTATTGCTTGTTTAAGGGGGAGTTTATTGCTTGTTTAAGGGGGAGTTTAAGGGGAGTTTAAATTTGCATTTGTAAAATTTCATCTGAGCTCGGAAGCTAACTCTGTTTTGCAGAAACTATTGTCATCAATCACCAAAAAGGGAGAGATTGTAGCATCTAGGCCCCCAATTTTTATTGATTGAATTATTAAAGGGTTTTGGTGATAATGACCTCAAGAATGTTAATTGGACTCACTTCAGAGTAATTAAGCTTATTTTTTGAGTTTTTACCTTAATGGTGCGGCATCAAGTTAAAAGACAAAATGAAGGATATTTTTGCTAGTTTAAGCGTAAGAGATGTATCAAGCTTGTAGCTAGGTATTTTTTTTGTCGTTTACCATACTATTAAAAGGGTTTCACATCATTACTTCTTTGTGTAATATTTCTCTCAATCATATGAAAATAATTTTGTGCAACCTATTCCTAAAAACTTAGCCATATTTCCTTTACAGAAAAATTCCAGTTAACGCCGAACAAATTATCAACCACCCTCTTTTTGTCCCGTGCTTCTTCAGAAAAATTCAAGTTCTCGCTGGACAAGCCTTGCCTTGATAGTTCTCTTTAGTCTGGTGCTTCTCCAGAAATATTTCAGTTCACGTTGGACGATCTATCGTGAACTAGTTATCTTTAGGTTGTCGTGCAGACAAAACCATGTGTACACAGGACAGTCCGCCGCAATATAAACTTTCTTGGCATAGTGTGCAGACAAATCTAAGTTCACGCCAGATAGTCCGTCGCGTGAAGGTTTTCCACCGAAAGTTTGTTCGCCGCAAAATTGTTTTTTTCTGTTTCAAAATTTCTACCGATAAAATCCGTTCATTGCTAAAGCAACTTTGACGGTGCTTTTGCAAAAGTAATTTGTCTTCTTATTAACGGCTACGATTACACTCAAACGGCTATTATTTGTATCTTAACCTATAAAAGGACGCAGAACCTTCATTCCAAACTGAGCTTTGGCTTTATAATATTATTCTCAAACCTATTAGCCAGTCCTTGAGCCTTGTTCTTCAGATGAAACATATCTCCACTAAAAGGCCCAAAATTCCACCAAATGTATCCAAATATGATTGAGTGTGTTATCCATTTGAGTGATGATTCGAAACTAATTACCCTTACATTACCAATCCTAAACGGCTTGACGGTGTTGTTTTTTAATAGCTTGCCATGGAGGTTGTGGGAGCCTTCAAGATGACTTATGAAGGTTAGATGCTTGCCTACCGGAGTGGTGAAAAGCAATTTTGAGTGGAAAGAGGCTGTGGGATCGAGAGGGAGCCGATCCTTGGTGAAGGGCTTGCTTCAATAGGGAGTAGGAGGACTCCGAATCTCGGTCAAAAATCGTTGTGTCCCTCTCTTTTTAAAGCCGGTACTTTTTGCATTTAATTTTATCAATTTACTTTCAGCACTTGTGTTTTATCTCCTTTTCTTTCCTCTTTGTTTGGTTTTTCATATCTTGCTTAGTTTAGGACTTGCTACTTGATTGGGTAACAAATTGCTAAAAGGTTTGAACTTTAACTTAAATTTTTAAAAGTTTCCTATTCACCTCTCTCTATGCCAACTAGATCCTTTCAGATGGTCACCACCACCATGCCACGCAGCTCCTCAGCCTCTTCGACTGCTTTGCCACCGCCGCCGCCGATGCGGCCATCAAGCTGCCACTAGTGCTCTAGAAGAAAGAGAGAGTGTGGAGGATTCCAAATGACAAAAAAAGAACCGTGGGGCAAATTTTCGCCGAGAATTTTGCCACTTGCTCCCAAACAAGCCCTAATGCAGCGATGCATCATCATATGATTTTCTGACAACAGTTTGTGACCGAATATCAAATGTTCAAACCATTAGAGCAACTCTAGCAGGATCTCTATATTTCATTCTCTCTAAATCACTATTTGTTCGCTATATTTCTATCATCTTCAACAGAGTGTATCTTCAATACGATATAGAGATCCTCTAGAGAGTCTCTAAATATAGACACTGCTAGAACTTATAGAGACTAAGATTATCCGCAACAATATTTTAGGGAACCTGCTGGCAATCCTGGCAGTGGCCAAAAAGATGTATTACTACAGAGTGTATCTTAAAAAAGATATAGAGATCCTCTAAAGAGTTTCTAAATATAGACACTATTGGAACTTATAGAGATTAAGATTATCCGCAACAATATTTTAGGGAACCGGCTGGCTAGGGTTCCCCCTTCCAGCCGCCACCTCCCATGGCTGCGTAGAGGGAGCTGAAGGATGAGAGAGAGAGGACTTGGGTAGAGAGAGATTGAAGGAGAGGTGGAGAACTGGAGATCGCGTGCTCCACAGATCTAGAGAGGGAGAGGGATCCAAGTGAGAGATGAAGGCTGAGCCGGTCCATCCCCTGTCCCTATTCTTTCCTCCAGTGAGCAGTGCATGAGAAAGATCTTCCTCCTCTGTTCATCACGCTGAGGAGCCAGATATAATTGATTATTTGCCCCGATGTGCCTTTGATTATTTGTCCTGATGTTTGATTATTTGCTCTGATGGCCCACATGTCACAGATACACAAAAATCAATTCTCTCGAGGAGCCAGGGAGCTGCATGCTCCTGTTCGTGTCTACAGCGGTCAAGAAATCAGGGGGAGAGAGATCACCGATTGAAAGAGAGTTTAGAGAGAGAGGAGACCAGCGCTGCCCCTATTCATCTTCCTGCCGAGCACACGAGCAGAGAAAGAGCTGAGAGGAAATCAAATCCCAAGTGCTGTTCTTCCTATTCTTGCCTTGAGGGAGATGCATGCTCCTGTGCTCCTGCCCGATTTTCCCCACCGCAGAGCACACCTAGAGAGAGAGAGAGGGATCTTGAGAACGGAGAGATAAGGAGGCCAGTACAGCCCAGATCCGGCCAAGAGAAGATGCCGGCGACCTGGCTTGGCCAGGAACAAGGCGCGGAGGCCGGTGGCTCTCCGGCGGTCCTCTGGACCAGCACGCCGGCGACCCTAGCTCCGGCGCTATGTCTACATCCGACGAGGTTCGTCCCCAAGGCTCGGAGGTGCGGGATCCGGCGTTCCAAGTGGCGGCTTCGGTGTCCGTCTGTCCAGCGCGTTGGACTGAGGCAAGGAGGTGGCCGGGGCAAACTCAAGGCGGCGGGCGCCTTTGGGCTCCTTGGAGGCGTTGCTTCTGCCAAGAGAGAGATCCACGGGAGGAGAGAGGAGACCGTCGACCTCCCTGCTCCTGGCCAGCTCGAGCCAAATGGAGGCACGGAAAACCCCAAGGCAGCGACCTAGCTCCACCAACATCAACCAGACAAGGCAGCGACTTCTCCCGGCCGGTGGAAGGTGGCAAGGCGGGGCCTTGGCTACCGGCGGCGAGGTCCCCAAGGCCTGCGGCTGCTCACAATGGAGACCCGGCGACCTGGACCAGGAGCGGCGGCCGGGATCCCTCCAAGGCGATGGATTTGGGGTGGCTCGGGCACCAGCTCAGTGTGCCTACCACGTGTTTGTTGAAATGCCCAAAAAGGCTGATTTGTGTGCGCTTGTGTGGAAGATCATCGGGTGCTTGACGAATTGTCCGGGGTGGAGTTTCGAGGATGCACACCAAGTATTTGATGAAATGTCTGAAAAGGTCATCGGGGGTGTTTTTGGTCGACAAGATACTTAGGGCTCCTATTCACCCCCCTCTAGTCGCCGATTCCGGTCCTTCACATTTGCCATTTGCTCAAATCATTTCAGTAATGCTACTTGGAAGGGATTTAGTGTCAACAGCTGAGTTTAATAGGGAATTCAAAGTGTTCTCTAAACAGTATAAGCTTGGTAAAGCTCTTGTAGATGCAGTTAAAAAGGTTATGGGTGTTCACCTAATTCCCTCTCCAATCTTAGTACAAGAGGGAGAAGAATCAAGTGGAGAAGAGGGAGAAGAATCTGAAAACAGTGGCAATAAGGAGCTCGATCAAGGAGAAGAGGCACAATATTTGAGCTCATACCATCTAAGTCAATTTGATAGTCCTTTCAATGCTCAAGATCACTCTCTTCCTCAAGCTAGTCAACACACTCAAGTCTTTCACTCTGCATCTACCATTGCCAGAAGATTGAGTGGAAATTTTGCTTTTCACACTGAAGTTAGAGCTTCTAGAGAAGTAGCAAAGTCTGAATTTGGGCAAATGGAAACACTAAGAAAGCTAGCTGCTGCTACCCGATTTACTGAAGACCAAATGCATTATTTTAGCCTAAGACAGCACAATGATGAAATAGGGGGTTCAAGACCTGTTGGATCTGTACCTCTGAAATCTCAGTTTGTACCCCTACATATTCTCATGCACACCATGACTTTACAAGACGGCATGAAGTTCCAAATCATCTTGAAACCCCAATGCCTCGAGACCATCATTTTCAGGTCTGGAACCAATTTTGTTCTTTGTTTGATAACTTGGGAACCCAAATACAAGGTCTTTTCTCAACTGTTGATAATTTGGGTACTCAAGTTCAAGGGCTGCACTCCACTGTCTATAGTCTCCAAGACAAATATGATAAGGAGTTCAAAAAAATCAAAGTTATGCAGAAAAAATTGTTTGATTCTCAAGGACTAATGCTTTCCAAAAATGGATTATTTGAACAATATGCAAAAAGCAAATGTTAAGCACCTTGAGGATCTGAACAAAAGGACAGAGTCCACTCATACAAGGTTGGACAGTATTGCAGTTGATGCTGACAATCATCATAAAGATATTCAGGATATGATCTATCAATGTACAGGAGAACTTTCGGATCAAACAAGTCAACATTAGTCAGCCTTTGAAAACTTTTGGAATTCTACCATGGCACCTTCTCAAGAAAAAATATTTTAGCTACCCTTAAACATCAAGATGGAGGCATAAAAGATTTGTACAAAAGGAAGATGAGCATTAGTAACAAGTAAGAAGGGAGCAGGCTGTGGTAGATTCTGAACTTAATGGTATTGGCTCTAGCTTAAAGCAACTTCAGCGAGATTTCCATCAATTGACTATTCAAGAAGAACCAGAGTTCAGTTGGCATGACTAGGCCATGGAGTCCTCATTATTTAAGCAAGAGGATGAATCAACTGAGCAATCCTCTCCTTTAGGCAGTGGCTCTCCAAAGCATTCAATGATGTCCAAACTGTCCAAGGCACTCAAGAGGACTTTCTCCAAATGCCATTAATTTCATTCTTTTCTTTGTGGTGCTTGATGCCAAAGGGGGAGAAAAGATCTTAAGTTCTTAGCCTATGTCTTAGTATTGTATCTGTATTCAAACTTAATCTCAAAACTTTATTGCTTGTTTAAGGGGGAGTTTAAATTTGCATTTGCAAAATTTCATCTGTGCTTGGAAGCTAACTCTATTTTGCAGAAACTATTGTCATCAATCACCAAAAAGGGAGAGATGATAGCATCTAGGCCCACCAATTTTTATTGATTGAATTATTAAAGGGTTTTGGTGATGATGACCTCAAGAAAGTTAATTGGACCCACTTCAAAGCAAATAGGCTCATTTTTTGAGTTTTTACCTTAATGGTGCGGCATCAAGCTAAAAGACAAGATTAAGGACATTTTTGCTAGTTTAAGCTTGGGAGATGTATCAAGCTTGTAGCTAGGTATTTTTTTGTTGTTTACAGTACTATTAAGGGGGGTTTCACATCATTACTTCTTTGTGTAATATTTCTCTCAATCTTATGAAAATAATTTTGAGCAACCTAATCCTAAAAACTTAGCCATATTTCCTTTACAGAAAAATTCCAGCTAACGCCGGACAAATTATCAACCACCCTTTTTTGTCCCGTGCTTCTCCAGTAAGATTCAAGTTCTCGCTGGACAAGCCTTGCCTTCATAGTTCTCTTTAGTCCGGTGCTTCTCCAGAAATATTTCAGTTCACGCCGGACGGTATGTCACGAACTAGTTATCTTTAGGTTGTGGTGAAGATAAAACCATTTGTACGCAGGATAGTCCGCCGTAATATAAACTTTCTTGGTATAGCGCGCAGACAAATCTAAGTTCACGCCGGACAGTCCGTCATGTGATGGTTTTCCACTGAAAGTCTATCCACCTCAAAATTGTTTTTTTATGTTTCAAAATTTCTACCGCTGAAATCCGTTCATTGCTAAAGCAACTTTGACAATGCTTTTCCAAAAGTAATTTGTAACAGCTACGATTACACTCAAACGGCTATTATTTGTATCTTAGCCTATAAAAGGACACAGAACCTTCATTCCTAACTGAGCTTTGGCCTTATAATATTATTCTCAAACCTATTAGCCAGTCCTTGAGCCTTGTTCTTCAGATGAAACATATCTCCACTAAAAGGCCCAAAATTCCATTGCTCCAAATGTATCCAAATATGATTGAGAGTGTGTTATCCATTTGAGTGATGATTCGAAACTTATTACCCTTACATTACCAATCCTAAACGGCTTGATGGTGCTGTTTTTGAATGGCTTGCCATGGAGGTTGTGGGAGCCTTCAAGATGACTTATAAAGGTTAGATGCTTGCCTACTGGAGTGGTGAAAAGCAATTTTGAGTGGAAAGAGGCTGCGGGATCAAGAGGGAGCTGGTCCTTGGTGAAGGGCTTGCTTCAACGAGTAGGAGGACTCTGAATCTCGATCAAAAATCATTGTATCCCTCTTACTTTTTGCATTTAATTTTGTCAATTTACTTTCAGCACTTGTGTTTTATCTCTTTTTATTTTCGCTTTGTTTGGTTTTTCGTAGCTTGCTTAGTTTAGGACTTGCTAGCTAGATTGGTTAACAAATTGCCAAAAGGTTTGAACTTTAACTTAAATTTTTAGAAGTTTTCTATTCACTCCCTCTAGGCCAACTAGATCCTTTTAGATGGTCACCACCTCCATGCCACACAGCTCCTCCACCTCTTCGACTGCTTTGCCACCGCCGACGGCCATTAAGCTGCCACTAGTGCTCTAGAAGAAAGAGAGAGTGGAGGATTCTAAATGACAAAAAAAGAACCGTAGGGCAAATTTTCGCCAAGAATTTTGCCACTTGCTCCAAAACAAGCCCTAATGCAGCGATGCATCATCACAAGATTTTCTGACAATAGTTTGTAACCGAATATCAAATGTTCAAACCATTAAAGCATCTCTAGCAGAATCTCTATATTTCATTCTCTCTAAATCACTATTTGTTCGCTATATTTCTATCATCTTCAACAGACTGTATCTTCAATAAGATATAGAGATTCTTTAGAGAGTCTCTAAATATAGACACTGCAAGAACTTATAGGGACTAAGATTGTCCGCAACAATATTTTAGGGAACCTGCTGACAATCCTAGCAGTGGCCAAAAAGATGTACTACTACAGAGTGTATCTTCAAAAAGATATAGAGATCCTCTAAAAAGTCTCTAAATATACGCTACTGGAACTTATAGAAACTAAGATTGTCCGCAGCAATATTTTAAGGAACCTGCTAGCAATCCTAGCAGTGGCCAAAAAGATGTACTACTACAGAGTGTATCTTCAAAAGGATATGGAGAGCTTATAAAGAGTCCCTAAATATAGACACTACTGAAACTTATAGAGACTAAGATTGTCCGCAACAATATTTTAGGGAACCTGCTGGCAATCCTAGCAGTGGCCAAAAAGATGTACTACTATAGAGTGTATCTTCAAAAAGATATAGAGATCCTCTAAAGAGTCTCTAAATATAAACACCGTTGGAACTTATAGAGACTAAGATTGTCCGCAACAATATTTTAGGAAACCTGCTGGCAATGCTAGCCATGGCAAAAAAGATGTCCTACTACATGAAGCTGGAGCTATATGATGAATGATGGATCGTTTCCTTCTTTTATTGCATAAGCTCTTAGCAAAAAGTGGTTGTGGACAAAATTCTCATGGCAGGAGTGTAAAGATACAGTGATCATGTTATCCTAATATTGGCATTGGCTCTGCATTGACTCGTTCGGTGAACTCACCACCCAAAAATGGGCGGCTTAATCTCAAGGTGAACATGAAAGAGATTCTGCTATCTAATTCTGATTAGACAAGTTCCCTAATTGATGGAGAGGGAGGATTTGAGTTGATCAACCACATGCGGCAGGACCCTAATGCTGTCATCAATAGATCTGTTTACACAGGATTCCAGCTCTGCAGCTGCATCTGTTTTCATCTTCTGGAGCTTTGCTGCTTCAAATTTGTCTTGGCAGACCATCAAAGATCGGTTCATCCGTTCCTGGTGGAAAGAGAGAAAAATGTAACTTAAACAAGTTCACAAATGGGAATAACTTGTACGCTACTTGTTGAAATATACAGAAGGAGAATATGTATGTCAGAAAATTGGTTCCTTTCCCTGCAAGAGAACACAATAAGATAATAGACATGTGTGCCCTTAAACAGCAATGAGAAACATTAATAGCCCTAACACAATTTGTATTGGTTAAACATTATTTTTTACAAACAAATAGTTGTTCACAAACAAACCCTTTTTCCATATATGCCTATAAGAAATTTTCTTTATCATTGAAGCATCGAGAAATTGTGCATATAGAAAACTTTAAAGAAGGGGGAAAAGAGGAGACCCATGGCATGGTTTTCAAAACTTTTCTACTTAGTAGTCTAAGTTTTTTAATGAGTAATTAATTCAGTCATTATGGCCGGGCCCTATTAAGGAATTCCAACCACATTCTCCATAGGTCCCTCTTAGATCTTCTTTCTCCAATATTGGATTAGAAAAGAGGGAGATATTCGCAAGAGGGGCACCATTAGGGGTGGGAGTGATTAGGTCCAGTTTGACCCTAGACCAATCTAATTGCCAGGCTTCCAAGTCTGGTAATGGGCTAGCCTATGGACCATACTGCACTTGACAGTTGGGCCATCCACAAATTGAATTGCTGACAACATTTTCAGATCAATCCACTATGCATGCAAATCTACGAAGAATCTTTATATTCCATTAAATAAGCATTTTGTTCATGTATAACAACTTCAAACAGCTTTAGCTGTACAATTCTGTATCTTTTCACCCGACTATAGCTGCAAAGATGTATTAAATAATTCAGACAGGAGAGACCAAACCTCAAGGAAAAAAAGTCAGTAGTGAAAAAAAAACAGCAGCTCGATTAATAAAATGTACCAGGAGACGGGTAACATGATGGAAGGAAAGAAAGCATCGTGCTTTTTAATTCAGGATGATGTTTCCATCTATGCTTCTCTCTACAGGATGACCAAACCATTAACATCAGGCCATTCTTCCAGTCGAGAAGCAACACCAATTTTTTTTGTCACAGTACAAGGAAAGAAATAGCAGAAACCTAGAGTCCAAGAATTGAGTTTTTCATTAGTAAATGTTTCAAAATTGCTTCTCCAGCATGCAATGGGAGAGCAGTGCATCAGAAGAAGGAAGTTTTCTGTTTGATAATCATCAAAGAATCCAATGGTACAGTTAAACATAAATAATAAATCTACAATTGTATGCATTAGATAATGAAAAGGAAAAAGGGGAGAAGATTTATTATTTCAAGAGCAGCCTCAGATGATGTGCATGTACTTTTTCAACAGATTGATAATTTTCAGACAAGGCTGAAACTTCAAACATGTACAGTCATCAAGAGCAACCAAGACTGAAGTCACTGAACCAAAGACGAAACATGTAGAAAAGAAAACAATTTTACAAATACATTATATGGTTTTTGGTTGATTTCGATCCCTCTGTTTGTAATAATAAAATTCATCAATGAAGTGAATCAGGCCACTACTTTAACATCATAGGTCTTCACAGGGATCCAAGAAGTCAAACTTCCAATCTTTGAAAATAATCCAGAAAATGAGATAGCAAGATACACTAGCAAATAAATGGATTCCCATCAGTTCAGGTCTCCAAATGGTTCTTCCACTATGAGAATTCAGAAGAACGAAAATGCTATTAAGACATCATCATCAGAGATCCCTTAGAAATTTAATTATAAGCAACTACAGAGAGTGGCATATAATAATTTGCCACCCAAATTAACTATATGCCACTCCAAAGCTACACTAGGTAATAAAATATAATTTCCTCCCTTAAACTGCAATTAAAAGGTTCTAAAACATTTTCCACCATATCAAATGACTTTGTTACTCCTTTCCACGGAACCACCCCGCCATTCCCCAATTTTCTTCTTTTAGACTCATCCCAGCAGTCACCCAAGCACATTTCTGGTGCTGCCTCCATAGCAACCGCAACTTCACCAGGTGGCTGTCAGCCAAGCCACCAGTGAGCACAGCAGCAATGCTTCGCCGCCCCCTGAGCAGAATTGTGCCACACTGTCCCAGGCAGCAGCACGGCACGCTGAATTTAAGCAGATGTGCGCTGTGCAGTCACTGAGTAGCAGAAGCGTCAGCGCCATCCCTAAGATGAAAACTCTGAAGGAAAGAACTTTTTCTTTGTGTTCATTTGCAAGAGAGCTAGGGGCATGAAAGCTCTGTTCATGTCCATGAATGAGAGACCTAGGGGCAGCTGCAGCAGTGCTCCGTTCATGTTTGTGCGTGAGAGAGCTAGAGAGATCCAATGACTGCTAGAAGCAATGATCCAATGAAATCATTGTGTTGGTAGGGGCACGAATAAAAGTCATTTTCTATGGTGAAAAACAGATTAGAACCTTTCAATTGTGACAGGGAGGAAGTGTCATTTTATTTGCTAGTGTCGCTTTGGACTGGCACATAGCTAACCACAATCTTTAAAATGGTGGTCCCAATAAAAAATGGGGTCTAAGCACCTGAAGGAAAACGATAGCAAACTTGAATGCAACACCAAAAAGAATTAATATCTTTAAAAGACAATTGAACAAGCTGAAATAAAGAAGCATGAGCAGATCATATATCAATTGGGATGAACCAAGGAAGGTCTTAGCATTAGCGATATTAGGGTCCAAAACATTTTGATCAGCAGGGACATCACCAATCTTGGAGGGGCAGAGGATGAAAGAGAGTGGCAGAAGAGGAGACTAAGGTAGAGGCATGACCATGTTTGGAGGCAAGGGAAAGGCGATCACATTCAATGGAGAGAGGGGCAGGGGTAGCCAGCGGGGAGCGGAGCGGCAATGCAGGGTGACATCATGATGGAGGGGTGACATGGTGCGAGAAAAGGGTCTGACCCATGTTATCTAAAGGATCAGAGCGGATCTGGTCCTTAGGGCACAAATATTTTCTAGGATGACTCTGCCCACTATCCTTATTTTAAATTCAAGCCAACACACCCCACTCCACCCATAGGAATCATGTCAATCCAGATTCTCACGACAAGCATCATAAAGAACCCTGACCGCAACTACTAATTCTCTCTCGAGTGTAAAGTTTTAGGAATACCCTACCGAATTTCTTGCTAGTGAAACTTTTAAATTTTCATTGTAGATCATATTGTAGAATGTGGATAATGGTTGATAAGACAATCTGGGGCAAATATAATAAACAAAGTTTAGCTTTCTACTACCCATTGTGAAACTGCTCAAACTGTACGTCAGAACTTACAACTTTGAAAAATTCATGGATGAAGTCAGATCATAAATGCTAGAGTGGTAAACCTTACAAGAATTGTAACTACTATTTTTCAAGTGATATCATGATGCCATTACAATCAACACTACGAGACTCTGTACCATGTGCCTATCTTGCAGGATAATTATTGTTTATATATATTTGTTTACATGTCAGGCCAACTATTCAAGATATTCCTCATCAATTTCCACATAGATCAGACAATGGTCCATAAACCATATACGATATGCATATGGTAATTGCTCCCAGAACAAAAATATCATGAAGAAATAACTATAGCGCAACAAAACCTAAACATTATGTTTAAGTATTTGTGCTGGCCACTATTAAATTCAAGAGTCTCCAGATGAATACAACTTGGTAAATTTGATGTGTTAACTTGATGATCAACTGAAGTGGTTTCATTCACACAAAAAGTACACATTAGAAGTTGCAGCAATAAAACTTAACTTGATTATACCATTGTAATTAGTGATTATATAGGAATAAGGCTAGTGAAACTGTAGAACTGAACAGAAACAAAGATGATTCTATGTTGCTATTTACAATACAAACTATAAGAAAAGAATAATGATATGCGAGGAAATAGAAAGTACCCTACCTGGAACTTCGCCATCTCAGTCTCAACAACATTGTTGGCAGTAAGGACAGGCAGAGTACAGTTCTCTACACAGTTGTTGATCCCCTCTTGATTTCGTCGCCGATCAAAGCATTCATATGCACACTTGAAGTATGCTTGCTGAAAATCAGTTTAAAATAAATAAAAAGAAACAACGACCTTCCCTTACAATTGTATATCCCCTTGTACCAACACGTTTCATGACATGGTCTACCATTTGAGAATAATCAAGGGCCTCAACCATTAGCATAAATTATACTCTCATACATAGAAATTAAGACATTAGGAAGACATCGAAAAAATATCACAAAGAAAATCGACAGATCTTAATAAATACTACCTCCGGTCATAAAAACAATTCGACGTTGACTTTTGAACACGCCTTTGATCATTCGTCCTATTCAAAAAAAATTATGTACATTTATTTTGTTGTGATTTGTTTTATCATTAAAGTTACTTTAAGTATGATTTATATTTACACATGTTGCACTAAATTTTTGAATACGGTCCTGTTCTTTTGAGCTGGTATGAACGGCTGAACAGCTGAAATGACTGAACTTCGAGAACTTCTCAAGATAGTCTCGAGATTCGGATCCATTTCATTTGAGTTGCTTTTTAAAACGTTAGGACCCACTTTCAAAACAACGAAAAAACGGACTCAAAAAACTCAAAGCATATGTCTTTTTAAAACGTAGATAAGTCGTTAAGATGTTAAGCCGTTAAGTTGTTAAGCTGAAAAGAACTGGGCCTAAGACGAATGGTTAAATGCGTGTTGAAAAGTCAACGGCGACTTGTTTTTATGACCGGAGGTAGTAGCATATATTGCTCCACTACCGAACTTACTAAAATTCCTACAAATTTCAGCTCCGTCTTCAACTAATATCACATAAATATAAACAAAAAAAAGATTCAATCATATCCCTGAAATAACATCAGAACAATCAGAACACCTAAGAGTTACAATCAGAGTACTGCACTAACATCAGAACAATCAGAACACCTAGCAGTTACAATCAGAGTACTGCACCAACTACACTATTCCAGAACCACCTGCTGAGATAAAAACCCGCAAAAAAATTGCCACGCACTGTTTAGCTTCTTCCATCCTAAAAAATGAACATGAGCAACCAAGCCCAAAAAAAATCCAGACACCGAATCCAAGAATCGCTTCGCCAATCCAAGATTCCGACAAGCATCACCGAGATTCCGCCCCTGTAACCGAAGAATCGACATCCTGTGGGGATCCCAAAACGGGTTCCAGGAGATAACGCCTCACCTGCATGGTGAAGTTGACGTGGTCCTGGACGCCGGCGAGGTGCTCCTGGGCGGCGGCGTTCACCTCCTCCAGCTTCTTCCGGATCCGCTCCGTCACGACCCTCTCCTCCATCGAGTTCAGATGGTCCATCGAGCTTGGTCCTGGCTCGGGGAAGGGGAAGAAGTCTTACAAGTGGGGCGGTGGCGAGGGGGTGCTCTCCTTGGAAACTCGACTCCAGAGAATGGGGGCACAGCCGCACAGGAAGGGTTTAAAAGGACTAGCTAGGGTTTTACGGCTGTGGCCCAAAGAATAGAATGCGTTTCAGGCCCGCCCGGCATTATTAAAGGTTAGTATTTTGTCCGGAAAACGAAAATACTCCGTTGTCTTTTTTTACCTCGTCGTTGACTTTTAAACATATTTTTTGACCATTTGTCTTATTCAATTTATTTTGTTACGCTTGTTTTATTATAAAAGTTACTTTAATCATGACTTATATTTTTGCATAAATCCACTAAAATTTTGAATAGAATAAATGATAAAAGAGCATGTCCAAAAACAACAGTAACAAATAAAAAAGAACGAAAAAAGTATTTTATTAAAAATGGTCTCGAGCTCACAACAAAGTACAGCGAGGTTAGTCCGTTAGCTGTAAGAATGGCAAATCAACATTTTCTTGATATAAAATATGTTAGATTAAATTGGGTTGGCTTGTTTAATTTAATTAATTAAAATTCCAAAGGCCCATGTGAAAATACTAGGAGTAATAAAGGTTTAGTACCATATGGGAAATTGAGAGAGGGATTGATCAACTTAAATAGTTGGGTCATGTGTCTCTCAATTGCGAGGTTAGAAAAGGAAAAGGGATTGCTACACGTGCGCACCCCGAGCTGTGTCATGACTAGACATGACGTGCGCGCTGCATAGATGCGGAGCGTTTTACCGTTTCTGGTAATTGTTTGATCTCTTTTAGTACCAGTAACCGATTACTTAATGGCTAGATTGATGAGGTCTGTTACGTAACCGACGACTTAATGGCCAGATTGATGATGCCGTTTCTGGTAATTGTTTGGTCTCTTTTAGTACCAGTAACCGACGACTTAATGGCTAGATTGATGACGTCCGTTACGTAACCGACGACTTAATGGTCAGATTGATGACGTCCGTTACCAGTGCTTGATGGCGTCCAGGCTCGACGAACCTTCTCTTCCTGGCGCCTATAAAAGCATGCGCACCTCGCCCTGCGTAACAAACTCTCGTTCTCAAGGACACATTTTCTCCTTCGAAAAGTTCCGCTGTTGTGCTGCTCGTCTGCTTCTCCACCTCTGTTTCCTTGCGCGCACAAGGAGCCGAGGGAGCAGGCCTCCGGAACCTCGTCCTTCTCGTGGTCCTGCTCGGGACAGAAGGCCGATAAGGTTTTTGGGGAGCGTTCTCACGCGACTGCTCGAGTTCTTCGATCGACCAGGAGAAGTACATCTACACGGTATCGACGTTCGACTGCATCGACCTCTACACTGCATCAACGTTTCTCTGCAACAACTTGTGATCGTCTACATCAACCGTCATAGCAGCTGAGAATGTGCAAGTCATTCCTCCGCCTGCGCCCGTGCCTGCGCCTGTTGTGGCTGCGGTTCCGGCTCAAGGGTATATTCGTTTATACCGTGCTATTGTCTTTTTGTTTTCCTGTTCATTAGCCCTTGCATATGAGATAGATATTTTTATATCTAGTACCTTGGTCTTGAACTGGAAACTTGCAATTGTTTAATTATGATTTACATAATTTGTGGATTAAAATATTGAGAAAATTCCTAATATTTTCAACAAAATAAATTGATATAGATCATCTACAACTTACAACCTACATTAATATATATCTATATTAAATTTACAGACTATGATATAGTTAGTCCATTGCAGATGTCGTTCATATTCTATTTATAAATGACATCTATTTCTTATATCTTGTGGTTGAATATACTGGACTAACTCCTATCCGGTGTCGAACAGTCAAGGAAAGTTAGGCCATGTTTAATGGGCATACCTATTTGTGAACTATCTCATTCATATTTATCTACTTTACAATCTTTGCCCTACTTCTCACTATATTTTTCTCCTATATTTTAATCCGTGCATATAGCTGTAGTGTTGGATACTACAAATGAACATCAAATAGGTAAACCTACGGGTCAAAAATTGATATGAATCCTCCCGATCCGGATCGGTCAAATCCGAATTCAGATCCAACCAAATCGAATATTTTTTGGATCCAGTTGGATCAAGATACTTTCTACCGGATGTGATTTTGGATTCAGATCATATGGTATCCAGTGAAACCAGATCCGGATATTTAGGTCTTAGATCCAAATTTTCTATTTTTCAGCTCATTCCATAATACTAGGCATTAACATTTGGATTACGAGAAAAAGAATGTTTACAAATGATATTTCTAACCCGTATTCCCATATTATTCCTTATTTAGTACTTACAACAGTTAATTTGTACAAATTATATAAATTTTATTATCAAATCAATCTTTTATGAGCTTTTATTACATTCAAATGTACAATCTAAGGGTTTTAATGTTTCGATCGATAACCATAAATGTATTCGGCTCGTATTCGTATCTAATACTATCCATACCTGTACCCATATTCGATGCAATACATACTCAGATTTGAATAAAAAAAATATAGATTTGGATTAGGTTTCGCCCTTATTCGATTTAGATTGGATCATCCATTAAACATGCTCTTTATGAATGGATGACACTATCAAAAGTAGAAACATCCGGAATGCTCTTGGAGTCAAGTAGAAACACACACACGCGCGGTGTTTTTTCCTTCTTGACCAGACAAAGGAGAGATTCATTCTATTGAGAACAAGTGAGAAAGTGCGGGAGAGGATCATTATTTCTAGAACAGATATTCATTTTCTCTTGTACATACAAGCATGTAAATGTGTGTCCGTGCTCACCAGATGCGATTGAAAAATTTGCGCTCAAACTCATCCACACATAACATGCTCTTTCTGTAAAACCATCCACATTTTTTATTTCCAATTGGCCTCCTCTCTCCATCTCTCTTGTAACACTCCGGTTCCTCAAGAAACCAAAATGCTACCAACTTTCCAGCAACTATAAAATTTTGGCAACATTTCCTCTGTTTTCTCTAAATCCAAACCATAGAGATAACACAAAAATTTATACAACCATAATATACTATATTTTTACCTCCACCAAGACTAAGAAGAAACAAGTATTTGCCCCAAGTCAATGAAAACCGAACACCTCCAACATTTACCTTATCTTTGACGACAACGGGCCTTAATATGTCAATTAACAAAGCAATCCACAAGGGATTAAGAAATACAATTCTACACAACCTTACATTCCAAATTGTTCCTAAAATGATATAAACAATTAATATATCTAAGTCGCACTAGTAAAATTGTTCACTTATTTTAATGTGAGAGGTAGTGAGTGCTCATGACGATGTGCTACTTCCTAAAAGTCCCATTTATGCTGGTGCTATCTGTTTACCTAAAAACCAAATAAAAGCAAGAATGAGTTCAAAAATACTCAGCAAAGTATATGTATAAATATAAATAAAGACAAAACTTCATCCATAAATCCATACTCAGAAACAACCTTCCATCCAAAAATTCAAACAATTCACTCCACATCAAATCGATGCAATGCAATGCACATGCGTCTGTACTGTGAGCTCATACTGGTATATCTAGGTGCGCACCTGTCGATGCACACCTTGCCCGTCCTTTTTAGACGAGGACCAATTACTCCACTCCCGTGGAGTGCCTACCAAGTAGAACTTCAGAGCACTCCGAACTAGTCACTTTTGACTTTCTCATCGACCTCACTGGACTAGTTAAAAGTGACTTTCTCACCGACCTGGCTCATATGCACATGATGCAAAAATTCTCTTCTGTAATCCACTTACCACAAATCTTCATCAATGATCACTGTAAATAACATAATAATTGGTTCACACCACACAGCCACGAAAACTAAACATCCATCCATATCACAAGGACAAGCACAGATCATTAAACCACTTATCCATATATTATCCAGCAAATATTTGTTTAACATATGCTTGCCTCTTTTACCAAACAAGACGGAGGGACGAAACGACGACGCCAACCCCGAAAGAAAGCTGCCTGCAAGACATACCATTCAACCAAACTTTCATGAGAAAATTAATACAACTACCTTAGCTTTTAATTCTCTATACCAAAAAGTTTACTTTACCAACCATCTATCATTATGCATATAAAATTTCATTATCTAGTCCAACATGCTAAAGACTTAATAAGAAATCCCGTCGCAGCCTACACTGGACAGCAGCATGGAAACAGTCATATCTCCATACCGCGAGGCCAAATCACACGTTCTTGGATGTGTTGGAGAGCTAAGAACATAGGCTAACTTTTTCTCAACATCATCGAGACCCAATTCTCGATGCAAACCCCCCAGTTTTGCAGTACAAACTGCTGCACAAAGTTATTACTATAACCAACAAACCAATTGAGGCATAGAGTTGCAAATACACCCCTAAATCATATCCCAAACATCATATAGAGCATCGAATTACAGAAATTAGGCATCAATTGAGTTACCTAGAGATGAAATCCCCAAACCCTAACTCCCTTTTACTTTTCCTTTTCCTTTCTTTCTCCTGCATATGGTCAGCCTCTTCTTCCTCTTACCTTCCTTCCCTTCTTCTAGCCGGCTCCTTGCTCTTCTAACCACAAGGCAACAGCGACATGCAACGGTGGCGTCCAGGGCAGCGGCTGCACGGCGAGGGTCGGCGGCCATAGGGAGATGGCGGCACGGGCACGGTGACGGCGGCGACGACGGGCGCACGGGAGACGAGCAGATGAGGCGGCGCTTAGGGTGGGAACGGGAGGGCGGCAGAGGCACGAGAGGCAACTAGGGGAATGATCCCCTTGCCCCTGCCGTGCTCCCCCTTTAGGGAGGCGAGGTGGGCTGGGCTGGGCTGGGTTGGCCGGCCTAGCTCAATCCATTTTTTTTAGTATTACATATCTACTCTGTCTCGGTTGAGCCGGCCACCACCCACCTACTTCACCGCTGCTGACCAGAGCCTGCTTGCAACCACCCTGGCGTGTGTCGACGTGGTGGCACATGGCTGGGCGGTGGTTCGCTGGTGGGTGGCAATTAGCTCAGCGAATAAAGGAGAGTCGAAAGACTACATAATTTGTTTCTTCCAAAACTTTAAGAGTGTCTTTACAAAAGGGCGTGTAAGGTGTGAGTGAGGCTAAGTTCGAATCTTTAAATACATCCGGTAATGGAGTCACATACACATGTCATGAAGCCACCTAGTGTGTATCATGCACCTTGCCACTCTTAGAGCATAGCCAGCAGCCACTACATCGCAGACTGCATCAAGCGCTAGCACTGGGCGGAAAATTCAAATGCTAAGCACAGCGCTGCCTCTCTCGGGCTAAATATTGTATCTACAGTTTTTTGTGGGCTGCTGATGCAGTGGCTGCTGGCCATGCTCTTAGCGCAACAATGAAAACTGAGCATACAAAGAAAAAGAAATTCTTCAAATGATGTTTATAAATGAAAGCAAACATAAATACATCTTTTTGCCCCCTGTATATGTCCGGTCATATAGAAAGAAAGATTCATCCAATTGATATCAGAATATCATTCTTGACGAAATAACCACATGTTACTTAGGTCTTGTTTATCACTTTTTTATTTAACTTATCTAATTATCTATTATATTATCTAACTTTAAGAACTTTTCAAGATAGCCTCGAGAGTTAGACCCATTTTCTTTTGCTTGCATTTTAGAGTTTTTAAATAAGTCTTTGAAACAGAAAATAAATATATTCAAAATTAAATATTTTAATTTAAACAAAGATAAGTAAATAGACAGATAAACTAAGGAGAACAAAACCTTAGTACGCACACTCCTGCTGGCTGTTGCAGAGCTTTCCACGCAAACAAGGTACGATATTTTGCGCTAACATTTCGAGCCTATTTATTGAAAACTAGCACTGAAAAATAGGCATAAAAAGTGAAACTTTATTCCTCACAAACAAGGTACCAAGGTATCTTGAAACAATGATGGATCAAATTTTATTGTTTTAACTTTACGTACACAATATGAATCATAAACACGTCATCATTGTTACATGATTACATCATCGTTGCCAGTTTTACCAGATCAAACTTGTGTCATCTCAAGTTTTTGCATGTACAGCAATGGTTTAGGAGACAGACGAATAAGAATCTTCGATTATGACACGAACTGCGATTGGGATTCGGACCCAATGGCTGCCTCCATCATGCCATACCAAACTACCAAAAGCGTAGTCACCTTGGACCTTCCGTGTTGCCTTGAAGGTCACCTTGAAAGACAGTGATCTTGTATTCTTACCAAATACTAACATCGAGGGTTCGACCAGCATATCCACTCCAGTAGGAGGCTCAAAAAATGCTTTATACACCGCATCAGTTTGGCCCACATTGGTGACTGTTCTTGATACAGATTTGGATGTCTTCAGATTGGGGATTGCAATTGATGGAAGATTCAAGTCCAGTAATGATTTCTCAATTATTGGGCAACTACTATCTATGCTTGATCCACCAGTGCAATTGAATAACTTCTGGTAATCTGAAGGGCTGATGTCATATATGAGCCCTGGATCGCGTGCCTGAATTGGATTAACAAATCCAGCTCCATAATCAAAAGGATCTGCAATCTTTGTTGGGGCTCCATCCGCTAGTAATGGAAGCCCGTTGTTGTCCTTAACAAGTGCTGGATGAAAATTTAAAGAAGAAATCCAAACATTTATCACATTCCACAAGAAACAATGTATAGCATGTATATGGAAGAACCTATGTAACTCAATCAATATCACTGTACATACCAGTTGTCATGAGCGCTGATTTGAGAGCAGCAGGAGACCAATCTGGATGGAGTGACTTCAGCAAGGCCATAATACCTGATACATGAGGGCATGACATTGATGTTCCTGATAAAAGGTAGTAGGCGGCCCCAAATTCTTTGTAACTACCAAGCTGTGGTGCTGCAGCTAGAATGTTCACTCCCGGGGCAGCAATATCAGGCTGTTTGAAGTGAACTGTGTTAATGTAATGCTATACACGGAAATAAAGTCATAAACACTGATAGAGTTTATGTGCTTCTATGCAAGTCCATTCAAGAGACTGAACAGAATTTATCTAAGACTAAATTGCACCGATGGTCCCTGAACTTGTCTCGTCTGTGCACATAAATCCAAAGCAAACAAAACCGCTTATTTTTCCAAAGGAGGTTTTGTAGGGTGGTTTGGTGACTTGGACTACCACGTGTTCAAAATATGTGGATTTTCGCAATTTTAAATTGAAAAAATAGATTCCAAAATTGTAAATTGAAAATATAAATTCAGAACTTTACCCTGCTGGCTGGCTGCTGCAGAGCTTTCGTCACAAACAAGATATCATATTTTGTGCTAACATTTCGAGCCTATTTATTCAAAAGCAGCACGGAAACATAGGCACAAAATGAAATTTTATTTCATTTGCAAACATAAAAACTAAGGTATCTTAGAACCATGATGGATCAATATTTTATTGTTAACTTTACGTACACAATATGAATCATAAACACGTCATCATTGTTACATGATTACATCATCGTTGCCAGCTTTACCAGATCAAACTTGTGTCATCAAGTTTTTGCATGTACAGCAATGGTTTAGGAGACAGTTGAATAGGAATCTTCGATTATGACACGAACTGCGATTGGGATGCGGACCCAATGGCTGCCTCCATCATGCCATACCAAACTACCAAAAGCGTAGTCACCTTGGACCTTCCGTGTTGCCTTGAAGGTCACCCTGAAAGACAGTGATCTTGTATTCTTACCAAACACTAACATCGAAGGTTCGACCAGCATGTCCACTCCAGTAGGAGGCTCAAAAAATGCTTTATACATGGCATCAGTTTGACCCACATTGGTGACTGTTCTTGATACAGATTTGGACGTCTTCAGATTGGGGACTGCAATTGATGGAAGATTCAAGTCCAGTAATGATTTCTCAATTATTGGGCAACTACTATCTATGCTTGATGCACCAGTGCAATTGAATAACTTCTGGTAATCTGAAGGGCTGATGTCATATATGAGCCCTGGGTCGTGTGCCAGAATTGGATTAACGAATCCAGCTCCATAATCAAAAGGATCTGCAATCTTTGTTGGGGATCCATCCGCTAGTAATGGAAGCCCGTTGTTGTCCTTAACAAGTGCTGCATGGAAATTTAAAGAAGAAATTCAAACATTTATCACATTCCACAAGAAACAATGTATAGCATGTATATGGAAGAACCTATAACTCAATCAATATCACTATACATACCAGTTGTCATGAGCGCTGATTTGAGAGCAGCAGGAGACCAATCTGGATGGAGTGACTTCAGCAAGGCCATAATGCCTGATACATGAGGGCATGACATTGATGTTCCTGATGAAAGGTAGTAGGCGGCCCCAAATTCTTTGTAACTACCAAGCTGTGGTGCTGCAGCTAGAATGTTCACTCCCGGGGCAGCAATATCAGGCTGTTTGAAGTGAACTGTGTTATTGTAATGCTATATAAGGAAATAAAGTCATCAACACTGATAGATTTTATATGCTTCTATGCAAGTCCATTCAAGAAACTGAACAGAATTTATCTAAATTATAAAATGGGTATACAACTTCCAAAAACCGTAGTACTACCTGAACTGTTCTAACTTCTGGATCATCTTATATCTCAAATAGGATGCACATTCAACATTCATGTAGAAACCAACAACACTCCAGAATGAATCATCATGCATCTACCTCTAGTTTAGATTGCACCCTAAGCAAAACAGACGCAACTTTTTTTTTCGTTAGCTGACTTTCCTCCAGTATAACGCACTTGCTTAAAAGACTGCAACAGTTGTAAATAAACTACAGAACACCAGAGAAATATAAGAAAACTACCCAAAGTACTAATTTCAAGTATTTTAAATTCCCTACTTGTGAAAGTGAAAGTGCATATTGTCATAACCACGAAAGTAATATTTTATTCTTTAATTTCATCATCAAATATATACCAGGTCCGTTTAAAGTTTCAACTGTCAAATGGAATATCAAACAGATAAAATTTTACAAAGAAAGCAAAAAAAAAAAAAGTTGGACAAACTAAGTTCAATAGAATGAAAGCCGACGGGTTAGTCAATTTCCCTAAATTGGGTTTTCAACTGGAAAATAAAGCAACCGGACCTGCCCCAAGGCTAAAATAAACTAATGGCGCACAACTTGCCTTGAGATTTAACAGCATTCACAATTTGTTAACTGGAGCAATATTTTCAAAGCTAAGATGGGCCATCAAAAGTTAACCTCTCCATAATGTAACACAATATCTGAAGGATGTCTACTGAGCAGTGAGCACGCATGTGCATCTATTTATATTGGGATAACTCTGTAACACCATAACAATATACAAATTGGAAGGTAAATCCAACATGAGGCTGACAAATATCCCTGTTGGCCCATTACATATTCTCACTTACAATATAATTTTCCAGTTAACTTGATCTGTAGAATGTTAATAAAGCAATTATGTTCTTTTAGGAGAACCCAATAGATTTCGTTAATAAGAAACAGTAAGGTTACAATCAGCATGCAAGCTGGGCACAAGGAATATATTGAGTCACTGCTCTCCCGTCTTAATAAGTAAAAAATAAAGGATGAAACGATAAATCCAATTTAGATACCTTGAGCACCCCAGGGTAGAGTGGACTTGGCCCCCGAGATGAGAAAGCTGCTACCTTTGGAGAAGGAATATCACTTGCAACAATTGTTTGAGTTAAAGATATTTTTGCTTCACGGCTTTCACTGGTGCTGTTAGATTTACCAAAAATGAAATGTTTAGATCAATATGAAAGTAGAAAAGGAATTAAAGAATACTAATCTGCATATGTAGTTTTGCATACAAAATGAATACAATATTTACATGAATGATTTAAAGACGTCTGAAATAGTAACTCCAAAAATAAAAAAAAATTAAGGGGGTATGCATGTTTCTACTGTCTTGTGCCAATGCAAATCTGAACTGGAGTGAAAACAAGGACATCCAAGGACTAAAACATGGAATATATGCATTGACAGGAGAACAGGAGATGTGCAAACAGGACATGCCAACCATGAAGTGGATATGATGTAGGATATATAGGAGGAAGCGTGATGGAGGGGGAAATAGACAGCGAAAGGATATCAAAGTATGTAATGTGAGATTTTGGATGGGTTGCCTCAACACAACATCAGTAAATACTGGAATCCTTATTTTGGTAGTTCCCTGAATCAATACATACCTGTAATATTGGAATATCTGGTAGGAGATCTCTGAATTGATAGCAACACATGGAGTGCTCATGGCTATAGCTCCACATATATCAAGAATGTCGGTGCTACGTTGGGTGTATATAAAACCTCGTCCACCATTCTGTCTCACTACTAGCGCTACTTGACCCAATGTTTGCTGAGAAAAAATGACATTGGTTGCCAAGCAAAGAATTATCTTCCCCTTTACGGCTGTACTATTTACTTGAGTCACATCGCACCTGCAGATATATGCATCGAAATCAAATAGCTCAATGAAACAGTTCCACATCAGGCATAAAATAGCATGATTCCACCATACAAGAGAATATATTATGTTGATGTGCAAGTTGAAGAGTGTGTACAGAATTTTGAATCATACATTTTGTCCATGTAGAGCTCAAGGTTGTGAAATTGATTTGCCTCTTTCACCTGAGTGAACAAAGATTGTCCCTGCATTGCCAAATATACAAAAAAAAAAGTAGCAATTAATTATCTCAAAATATCACACAAATAAGAACTTAGACTAAATAGCATCCATATAGAATGGAAAAGGAGGGCTGATTCACATGAAACAGTACCAACAGATGTGGACCACAGTCCACAGATCTGCTTAATTGCACAGCTGTTAAAAGTTACCTATTAAAGAATAACCGCACAGCATACAACATGCAGATCTCATGGGGGTAATCCTTTAATTGGGATATTTCAAAGTATCTTGGATTTTTTATTTTGCTGAGATAAACTTGGATGGGTTTTAAGCCAAAAGCATAACAAAACCAGACGTCTTCGATAGTGCACCAACCAGATCATATCTATGTACGTTTGCACAAGCTGCACTAAACTCGGACCGCTGCTGTTACATCGTTACCGACTAATCATCCCATCTATTGCTATTTGCACACTACACAGTCATGTTGACCCTCTAAACCGACCTATATACATAGAGGACCATGCATCTAGTCAGGAAGATTACTGGCCCAACAATACCAAAAGATTTATAACAGAGCCACCTTCTATAGATATTACGTCAAGGGCTCCAAATTATCTTTCAGGGCATGCAACAATCAATTAAATATTTCACATGCGTATTGCATACTGTATGCCACCTTCGCGCAGACATTTTTTCTAGGAATATCTTTTAAATGGATATGCAAGCAGTGACAGTCTTTTTGAAGGATATGAAATAAAAAGAACAATGAGATGGGCAAAAAAACGTACCACAAGCTTCTGGCCACTTCCAAGAGTTATGGTCGTTGCGAAGAGCCGGTCGATTGTGGTCGCTGCAACAGTTAACAGCCACGGAGCCATATTTTGCACTGTCTCAGCATAAGGCCCCTCGTTCCCAGCTGAGTACACAACCGGTATGCCCTTTGCAATAGCATGTAAGGTGGCTGGGATAAACAGAGCGCCTCCAATGGAGAGTGACAGCACATCAACCCCGTCATGGATTGCATCATCTATTGCTTTGGCAACAGCTGCATCAGTGCAGAAGCCTGGTGAGCCCCAGCACACCTTGTAAACAGCGATCCGAGCACGTGGGGCGCCGCCGCGCACAGCCCCTGCTGCCAGCCCATGTAGGCTAGCATTGTGGATGATGCTGCCCGCGGCCGTCGAGGCGACATGGGTGCCATGGCCATCGGCGTCCCGGGGGGACAAGAACTCGCCGTCGAGCAGTGCCTTGTCCGTGTCATTGGCGTACCACCGTGCCCCGATTATCTTGCCATTGCAGCTCTTGGAATCGAAGGAGCCGCCAGTCTGGCAGATCCCCTTCCATTTTGCAGGTGCGGGTCCATACCCATCATCATGAAAGCTCAAAGATTCCGGCCAAATGCCTGCAAAGTTAAACTAACGGAATTCACATCGTGAAACATGGACGATGATAAAATCTATAGCTAGCTGTTCATAACTTGATATAGGTCAGATAATTAATTGCATGTAACACAAAAATATATATTAGTCTTGAATGATAGTATATCAATCTTATTAGTTGTAATAAAAATAAGAAAAAAGTCTACTTACCCCCTAGAACTATGGCCTCGGATGCAACTAACCCCTTGATCTTCAAAACCGTCTAACCAGCACCGCGAACTATTGAAACCAGTGCAAATAACCCCCCGCAAGCGGTTTTGAGGGTGGTTTAGCCATGCTGGACACTGGGGTGGAGCGGTTTTGCCACATAGACCAAAAATTTTCTTTTTAGACGTATTTTTGAGTGTTGGTCCCACATATCAATCTCATACATCTTCCTCCTCTCTCCCCGTGCCTCTATCTCCCCCTCTCAATCTCTCTTCCCGTGCCTCTCTCTCCCTCTCTCCATCTCTCCCCAGGCCGGCGCAGCCGCCTCACCCCCAGGCCGCCAGCGCCACCGCCTCATCCCTAGGCCGTGCCGCGTGCCCTGGGCCACCGCCGCCACCCGCCCAGGCTTGCCACCACTGCGCGTCCCGGACCCGCGCCGCCGCCGGCCTAGCCGCGCGCCAAGCCGCCGCCGCCGCCGCGCGCCGCGCGCCCTAGGCCGCCGCCGCCGCTTTCACAGAGAGGAGAGAGGAGAGAGAAGAGAAAGGAGAGGAGGAGAGACTTACATGAGGCCCCACTTTTTTATTTATTTTTTTTGTTTATATGTGATTGTACCGCCACGTCGGATGCCATGTGAGCAATACCACCCTATGGGACGCTGTAGTGGCAAAACCACCCATGAAACCATTCGCGGGGGTTATTTGCACCGGTTTTAAAGATCAGGGGGTCATGTGCACCCGAGGCCATAGTTCAGGGGGGTAAGTAGATTTTTTCCTAAAAGTAATGAGGCCAACAAAGAGTAAATTGCACTTTTGCCCCCATAAGTTGGATGAAAATCTTATTTGGCCCCCTAAACTTTGTTTTGTCTCACTTGGTCCCTGGAATTTACTCTTCAACAAAACTACATATTTATGTCATATGTATCAAGAACCTTCCTATTCATATTTAGCAACCATTTCACAAGAGTAAAGAGTTACGACCTAGGTATAGAGAACTGCTCCAGATTCTAGAAATGTCATCGCTGGAGTCATCTTCGACTAGGACTGTAAAAAAAACTTGAGGCCTTGTTCTTTTCAGCTTAAAGTTGCTGAAAATTTTAATCTAAAAAAGTTGTGATCATTCGAGAGAAGTCTTAGAGAGTCCAAAAAATGATAAAACAATTATTTTAGTAATTCTAAGAAGATCTATTTAAAACCCCACAAAAATGACTACAAAGTACTACATCATTTCGCTTGTACAAAAATATCAAATTTAATTTAATTTAATTTAAGATGAGAAGAAAAAGGCCTGAGGCTCACAAATTGCTAGAGCTTGGCTCACTCTAGTCACAATTCCAGCTTGGCTCGAGTTTGAACTTACAACACGACTCAATGAGCTGAGCTCACAACCTGTCTGAGCCTATTCGAACTTTGTTTCTTTCTTGATGAAGTCATACTTTACCAAGTCTACACGAGCTCTTCCTGGAGCTTATTCGAGCTTTGTCTGAGCTGAACTCAAGTTTTGCTTGTGTTTTAATGAAGTCAGAAAGAAGTTTACCAAAGAAAAGTGCTATAACAATAGGCACAAACAATTCACACCAACAATAATAAATGGCAGACAATTATCACAAAAAATTTTTTTGAAAGAGGGGCAGGAGAACTGCCGTCCTATTTCATTGATTAGCAGGAGAAAATAAAATAAAAAACCCGTGCAAACACGGGGTACAACCGCAGCGCTCCGCTGCAACCCTGGCCAGAGCAAGACACACCTCCGAACACAGCCGGGAACACCACCTACAGAAGAGAGAGAGAGAGAGGAATGCAGTCCTACCGCTGCCACCTAGGCCAAAGGCCGAACAAAGAGATACAGGTGAGGGAGAAGGAAAACACCACCAACACTCACACAGCAACAAACGACTCCTAGTGAATCAGACCGAACGGAAACCCAAAGCACAAGAACGGCAACCGCGACGCCTCCAACGAGGTAACGACGGGGAGAACCCGCCGCCGTCGCAAAGCCGCTGGGGTTTTCACCCAGAGCAGGGAAAGGTCTAATAGGTGATGCCTCCAGCGAGGGAACGACACGCAAGGTGACGCCAACACCAGCCCAAAAGGGCGAGGCTTTCGCCCAAGACCTACCCTACTAGAGCAGAAGGCAAAGGCCGCCGACGGTCGAAAGCAAAGAAGAACTGAGTCGCCGGCCGAAGACGCAGCGCCGAAAAACGCGAACGAACGCCGCCACTCGACGCGGAGGAAGCCGCCCAAGCCAGAGGACACCTCGGAGAAAGGGAGGGTCGAGACGACAAGGACGGGACCGGGTCAAGAGGCAGAAAACGAGGACGTTGCCGGAGAAGAGGTCGCCAGCCAAAGCCGCCGTAGAGGGGCCACCACGCCTGGTGACCCGCGCACGGGAAGCGAAGGAGACCGACCGCCGCGCCACCCAGGCGGCACAAGCCGAACCCTGACACTAACCCAGAAGAAGCCGACCTACACCACCGAGCACCTCGCAGGGAGGGGAGGGCGAGGTGGACGAGAACGGGACCAGGCTAGGAACAGGGAGTCAACGTGCTGCTGAGGACGGGAGACGATCCACCAAGCCACCACGGGAGGAGCCGAGAAGACGTCGAGCAAACGCCCCTGGAGCCCACCTGCTCCGTCCGCTCCGGCCAACTACCGAAACGAACCCCCCAGCGGCCTCCACTGAGGCGGGCTAAGAGGGAGGGGAAGGAGAAGAAGAAGAAACCGGTGCCGAGCTTCGCCAAGCTACGAGGCCACCGGTCCACGACCCTGGAACACACCGCCAGATCCGAGCCTCCCGCCCGCGAATCCGGCCTCACACAGAGCGGTCCCCCACGGACGGCCTCCGCCAAGACAGGCCCAGGAGGAGGAGGAGAAGGAGGAAGAAGAGAGGAAGGAGGGAGAGCCGACGTCAAGCTCCAACACAGCGCGCGAAGGGGGGATGGGGAGAAATCGGAGTGAAATGACGCCTGATGCGACGCCATCACCGACCCAACCAATGGGCGGGGCTTTCGCCCGGAGAACCGCCGCCGGAGCCGGAACGAACCGCCAAGGAGGAGAAGCCCTGCCGCCGAGCTGACACCGAGCACCAGGGAGAACTGCGACCTCGCCGGAGCGGGTCACCACCACACGGGCCGCACGCGGACGGGCAGGCCACCCCGAAGCCGGACGCCGGCACCCCGAAGCCGACGAGGAGGAGCGCCGCCGACCGGCGCGCCGCCCACTCTAGGAGGAGCGCACCCCGGGGCCGCCGGATCCGGCCTCCGCGCCGCCGGATCTGGCCCCAGCACCGCCGTCCCTGGCCGGAGTCGAGATGACGAGGAGAGACGCCGATGAGGAGCCGCCCGGGCGCTGCAGCGCCGCCAACCGGAGGGGGCCGTGCCACAAACAGGCCGGCGGCGCGCGAACGCAACGCCGCCTCCAAGAAGCGCGCAGCCGCCGGATCCGGAGGACTTCGCCTCGACCGCGACGTAGAAAGCCGGAACTGAGCCACCGACCGGGCCACAGCTAGATCCACGCGCGCTGCGCCAGATCCGAGAGCCCTGCCGCCGGAACCGCGAGCGCCGGGGCCACCGCCTCCACCAAGGAAGGAGGGAGGGGGAGCACGGCGCCACCGCCACCCGACGACCCCAAACCACCGCGGCCAACCACATGAAGAGGAGAGAAAAACGAAAAAGAAAAAACCCACTTCACAAATCCACCCTTGTGGAAGAGGCGCCAGTGAGAGAGGAGAGCGCCGGGAGGCCCTCCGGCGGAGGCAGGCCGGCCGGCGGCGGGCGCCACCGCCGCCGCCGCCGCTGGGGGCTGTGGGGGTTGCGTGTGGGGGGAGTCGCAGGAGCGTGTGGGGGGAGTCCCTTACGATTCAGATATTATCACAAAAATTATTAGTCTATGCTTGGATTGACGATTGGCTTTCAGACTTTCAGCCCCGCAAAATTCCCACTTTCCTCATACTTTGCAACACGGAATAAGCACTATAATCCACAGAATTTAAGCCAGCAACAAATGGAAGACGATTATCACCTAAGTTTTTTGTTTTGTTTCTATTAGCTTTTAGTCCCGCAAAAATACCAATTCGGTACTTTGCAACACCGCAGAAATAATACGCCACTACAATCGTATATGTACGTAGATGGGGTATCAATGATCAGGACAAAAAAAAAAAGAAAACATTAATGATGCGGATCAAGAAAGGCGAGTATTTTTATAAGATATGTGCATCTTGCTACGTAGTTGAGTGGAAATAACTCACGGTGCTCCAGCTAAGAGAATGCGACCGCTAAGCAGAGGCAGGCCCCGAGATCCGCCTTAGGCGCACAAGAGGAAGAGGAAGAGGAGGAGGAAGAAGAAGATCGCGAGAGCCAGCCATACCAGCGCAGGAGATCGTCAGAGTACAAGCTGGCGGCCGGCGAGGCCAAGCTCCAGGTCGCCGGAGTATGCTTTAATAGTTTTTTTAAAAGTTTTTTAGAAAAATTTTCTTCGTGCATTCTATTTAAAAAGAAATTATCTCTCCGCTATCTTCACTAATTCTTTTAAAAAGATATTATTCGAGACGGTGGGGAATAAAGGGAAATAATGTGCAGGGAGGAAACGAGGAGGAATGGTTTGAAGAAAAAAATATCAAAGATGGTCTAATGCTCACGCGATGAGGGAGGCGCCCATATGGTCAACGGCTCTGCCATGCATGTGGATTGTTAAAACACTGGAATTTGGATTTGGGCTTGCGTCGCTGCACTGGAAAGAATTGAAGAGAATTGGGCCATCTTGGGCCGGTGCAAGAAGGAAAATAGGCTGAAACAGAGGCCGGAGATACAAGAGTTTAAGATAAAATAGGAATATATCGATATGTTTCCATGACAAACACAATAAGGTGCATTGGTTATGTACATGTATAAATACTTGATTTTGAGGTTGTGCAAAAGATCGAGAATCAACCAATACAACTCTACTCTTTAATAACATCTACTTTCTTGCACTAGATATAGTTTAGAGTAATTTCGCTATATTTGATATTTAAATCGTCTTTTGATCGGTTTCCAGGTACACATCATGTAGAAACTGTCTCGATTAAGTTTGATTTTCTTCCTTAGTTACCCTTTTTATCGGGTAGTCACGGTGGCAAAGGTCAATAGATCCTTTATTTTCATTCTACTTACTAGTTGATTTTTTATCTTGAGAAAATTGCACCGTTAGTCCCCAAACTTGTCCCGTTAGTTCACATAAATCCATAAGTATCGAAACCTCTTATTTAGACACCCAAACTTGTGAAACCGTTTCAATTAGGTCCATAGGCTGGTTTTTTAGTCTGTCTTGGTGATGTGGACTGCCATGTCAGCGCTTACATGACATTTTTCTTTTCTTTTTACTTTTAATGTGGGACCTACTTTTAATGGAGGAGAGAGAGGCAGAGAGGTGAGAGGGGGAGAGATGACAAGTAGGTCCCACATAAAAAGTAAGAAAGAAAAATAAAAAAAGACACGTAGGCGCTGACACGGCAGTCCACATCACAAAAACAGCCTAAAAAAACCAGTCTATGGACCTGATTGCAACGGTTTCATAAGTTTTGGTACCTAAACAAGCGGTTTCAATACTTACGGATTTATGTGCACAGGCGGAACAAGTTTGGGGACTAATGGTGCAATTTTCTCTTTTATCTTCTAGTTTGTAGTCTGTTTACCATTTTTCTACCATTTTTTTGCTTTATTCAACTTTGTAGTATATTACTTACCCTTGTCATATTATCCTGTTAAAATTATAAACTTGATAGTAGATTTAGCTCTATTGAATCTATTGGTTTTGGACGAGCCTATAGTTTCATTATCTACCGCTCGCTTTTGGATCTATTTCTTTACGTTTCTCCTTTGGTTCTGTTTCTTTATGTTATAGGGTCTATACTAGAGGATAGCGACTAGATGAAAACATTGTATGTACATGACCCTCGATCCTCTCTTAATTCATTAGGTTATTATCAACTATTTTTTCTACTATGGAGAAACACCTAATAATCATGGTAGTGACGAGTACATCTACCTTGGTAAAAGATAAACTCAACTTTGGACCTAAATTTCATATTGTTTGCTTTTAACCTTGTTCTTATTCATTTCTTATGCTATGTGCAGGAATTGACCTTTGTAGTGAGCTAGGTCAGTTGGGTGCATCCATGGTTGATAACAACATGTGTGTGGATGTACCAATTGCAAGAATTCAATCTTGTTGGTTGGATGCATTCAATCATGGACATCTTCATTCCGCCAAGTAGAACCTATAGAAGATTGGGTTGCTGCTTGTGTCTGAAGGACGCGAGAGTGGTAGAGGCACCATAAGTTGGGGCATGAAGGGATCGAAGGCAGAAGTGATAGGTCAACCATGATGTTGTCCACTCAACAAGACGGAGGATGTTATATGATAATATTTTTCTGTATGTAGCTAACCACATGCATTCATATACTATATAATTATATAATATGAATATCGATAAAATTGTTTCAAATCATTGAATTGACTAAGAAAACAATTAATTAACAGCATGTAAAATATTGACCGCACAATGAAATAGAAGAACAAACCACAAAAAAATTCGTTAAAGATTACCCGAGTCAAGGACACCGATGATCATGCCATCTCCCATTTTGGCATCTGCAAGCAGTCCATTTGGTTGGTCGTGGTGCAGCCCCATGAAGTCCCAGCTGCGAGTAGTGTGCAGGCTATGCATCTGGTTCATCCTCACGCTCACCACACCGGCTAAACCTGTACATTGCAACAGCAAACCCCATGAATATTAATTTTTCTATCACCTTCCTCGCCAGTGATTCATGTGCTTGCAAGTAAAGCAATTCGTTTACCTTTGATTTTTGTGGCTTGAGAACCTGTGAGCATTGCAGAAAAGCCAGAGAATCCATGCTTGTAGCTGTAGACGATCGCCTCGGAAGCCGCTTCCATGCTTCAAATTAACGAAATGAAGAAAAAAACGACATTGCACTGTAAGGCCTTGAGATATTATGGGTTCTTCAATTGACCATCGATGCTGTTATTTGTTGATTTTATTTTTGATTTTAACCATTAAGTTTGCCTAATTAGGAAATGTAGAGAAGGATCGAAATTTTTCATCGTAGGGCCTTTTCCGAACAATGGAAAATGACTCCTCCACGTGGAAATTGAACCGTTTCATATGTGAAATCCATGAATTCCGGACTGAAACTAACGGCACAAAACTTAGATAAGAGTATATCTAATATTGCTAGCCTTAAATTTTAATCTGTACAAGGAGTAAATATATGTATATAAATAGCGATATTCAAGAATGTGATCAAAAGGTTTGGGGACTATGTCCTAAATTTAGGCCATCTTCAATCTTCAATATGGTTTAACTTAGATCAAATTAGACACTATTCAACCACTTTTTATATCTTGCTTTTCACTATTTATCTATATTTTTTATTTTGCATCTTATATTATTTTACGATTTAGGTTTTGTCAGACATGGCCCATGAGAGTAATAGACTAACAACTGATGGCAAGTGGCTTTAGATCTGCGACAAAACACGTACGGCAATATTATCCGTGGAAACAGCCACAGCCGTTTAATTGATTAATAATCTAGAATATGTCGTGACCACAAAACGTAGACGTAGACGGCCGAAACGGTTTCAGCTCAAACCAGCTTGCGTCTCTCTCTCTAGTAGCTAGTCTCTCACTCTCTCTCCAGTAGCTCGTATCTCTTTGTCTCTCTCCACTCCGCGTCCTCGCCAAAGAAAGTTCAAACCTGTTTTTCTTTTTTTAAAAAAAAAAACAAGAAAGTTCAGACTTGAAGGTCGAGAGAACAAGAATGGACGAACAATTCGTCTCTCTCTCGCCCTGTCTACACTCGATCGTCATATGACTGTATTATTCTGCTTTCACTTGTATACTTCGCAGCAGATCGATTCGTAATTGCTCCCGAAATTTCCCCTCAAATTAAACAGCAGATTAAGCTAGCTACAGACCTACAAACAATAGCACATCACTAGCTACGCCCAGTGAATGAGTGGTGCTAATTTATACCTCCCGAGAACTGAAGCCAGCATGGCGTGGTGCGAAGCTGCGACGAGCTCAGCATCTTCGTGCTGCCTCTCCCCAAGGTACACGATGTATAACTGCATGCAATGAGCAATGTGCACGGCCAACGCACGCACGCACGATAAAAAATGCAAGATATTTGAATGAAATCAGGTCAAATTTAAACGCCATATGTGAAATCATGAGTTTATCTCCTCACCCTCTTGTCCTCCTCCTCCTCCTCCTCCGGTGCCTCATGAGAAGCGAAGCTGAGATGGCCGCGCGAAGCGAGAAGCGCGGCAAAGACGAAAGCGAACACAATCAACCGGCAGCGATTACGCTCAAAGAAACCCATGCTTTTTTGGTCTGTTTCTGAAGCTGCTGCCGACAAGTTTTGGTTTCCGCTGCAGGGATGACTCCCCTTTTATACATGATGATCATCCTAATTTGGATTTGGCATGGCGCGACCAGTAATCGTCAGCTGCACAATCTTGAACGAGTATCGTTTCCAATCACGGCCGCAGAATTTTCAGTGCCACAGATTTCCGGGTCAACCGTTTGACAGTTCCTGCAAATATCTAGATCATTGTGATCACTTGGGAGTTTAGAGCTTTGGGTGGCCAGCTTCCACACGGTGGTTTCGTGCGAGTTACTTGGATAGTTGGATATGTATACCATTCTTGGGCCTTGTTTGTTTCGGCTTAAATTATATTAAATTAATTGAATAAAAAATTATTATTATTATAAACCAGATGGTGTAATACTTTGCAGTTATTTTAGTAGGGTTTTAAAAATTTCTTCTTACAGTTCGTAAAATATCTTTTTCATAATTTGTTAAGCTCTCTAAGACGTCTTACCAGGGGTTATAACTTTTGCATATTAAAATTTTTAGTAATTTTTGGCTCAAACAAACAAAGATCAACTTGATCCAATATTGCTGGCAATCCATCGCACCTATCCTAGGCCACTCGCTCCCTTACTGTGCGTTCACCTAAACTTTCTTAAATCATTTGGAACTATAAGATCTTTTAAGATTAATTAGAATATTTAAGTTATTTAGAACCCCATAAACACTAAATCCATTTTTCAATTACACTAAATTTTAAACCTAAAAGTAACAACTAAAAATTTATCATTTTGGTACACGCCAAACAATATTTCACTTTGTAGTTATTTTAAAAGCTTTTAGTGATCCTTCTCAATGCTGCCAAAACTATTTTTAAATTTCTTTTTGACTCACCAAGCTTCCTACCAAGTGTTCACAAGTATTTTAGAATATAGTTTACGTTTGTTTAATACAAATGCTGGATTGATTGAAATAATTTTGCCTTTTAATTGTTTGAAAAAAGATACTATCTCCGGTTACAAAAAGAAGTCACCGTTGACTTTTGTAAACGCCTTTGATCATTCGTCTTATTCAAAAAAGTTATATAAATATTTTTTTTTTAAGATTTGGTTTATTATTAAATTATTTTAAGATGCTATACGAAGTTATTACGTTTTTTTTTTAAAACAAGAAGTTTCAGACTTGAAGGTCGAGAGAACAAGAATGGACGAACAATTCGTATCTCTCTCACCACGCATATTTTATTAAAAATCAAATGACAAAAGAATATTTTTCGAAGTCTTTTCATAATTTTTTAACTTACTACGTAAGAATGGGAGGAAGTTCATTGTGATGTTTGTGACAACTTTACGAGTTTTCCATATGAACATACTTTTAATTAGGACTTGGAAGTTAACATTGCCCCTAACAGAAAATGGGTACCATGGGGTTTTCTTTAGAGATGTGTTATAAGCATGCTGTGTGCAGCTTTTTCTTAAAATTGTTTGATTACCATTTTGAACGTTTTGACTTTTTATGATGAATCCCACGATAAATATTCCGAAATCTGGCTTCCATTGTTAGAACACCCACTACAGGAATCCAGTATAATTTCGTTGGTTGAATACCGACGAAATTAAGGGTAATACCGACGAATTTTCATCAGTTTTATGATTTTATTTTCATCGGTTTTTTTATTATGATTTTAAGGGTAATACCCATTGTTATGATTTTATTTTCATCGTTTTTTTTTGCCGACAAATTTTATTGAGAGCAACAAAAAAACCACGTAGTGATCGTTGGGATTTGATTTGCATTGCAAATAAGGGTAAGTCTAGAGGTTCACCAAAAAAATTTGTGCTTGTTCGAGGTGCGAAGTGGGATGACCGCGTAAAATTTGGATGGTCTAGACTGATTTGGTTGGTAAGTAATTGTAGGGATATTTATTGTAGTGGCCCTATACCTTTATTTTAAGTAGCTAGCTCAATTAAAAATGTGATTGTGAACGGTGAAAATAGGATTGAGAGTAAAATTTACGAGAGATATGTAGAAATTGAGAAAATAGAGCAAAGGTTGCATAGATAAAGAGTAAAAATAGGGTTGTGCATTAAAGATGAATAATGAGTGAATTCTGAAATAGAATTTATGCCTGTTCGATGTTGCGAAGTGAGACGATCGCACAAAATTTGGATGGTCTAGATTGATTTGGTTGGTGAGGCATCATGGGTATGTTTATTGTGGTGGCCCTATATATACCTTTATTTTACGTAGCTAGCTCTACTGAAAATGAGATTGTGAATGGTGAAAATAAGATTGAGAGTAAAATGTAAGAGAGATATGTAGGAATTGAGAAAATAGAGCAAATGTTGCAAAGATAAATAGTAAAAATAGGGTTGTGGATAGTAGATGAATAATGGATGAATTCTGAAATAGCATCGACATTGCACATGACTTCAGGACATGACCAATTGAGCCTAATGTAGGCACGTCTAGAACTGTAACAAAAGAAGGTGGAAATAGTTGATTAATAGTGTCTAGTCTAGAAAGGTGGAGAAGGGAATTGATCTTTCGATAATAAAATGGAGGAGTACAAGGCACAATATATAGCCTGGAGAGGGGACATGCCATACGTAGAATAGGAAGGCCATTAATGGCGATAATGCACGCGTAATCAGGAGGATTACGTGTGCAGCGTATCCTACGACATCTAGCATATTCCAACACTCCCCCCGTAGTCCGAACGGCGGACTCCCCTGCAGTCCGGACGGTGGATGACGTCGTTTAGACTGGTACAAATGAAGAAACAAGTACTAGCACTCCCCGAAGTCGGAACGACAGATGTCGTCATTTAGACTGGTACAAGCAAAGAAACAAGTACTAGCACTCCCCCGAAGTTGGAACAGTAGCAGCATGGACATTAAGGCTGGACCAGAACTCGTTGAAGACCGAAGTAGGTAACCCCTTGGTGAAGATGTCAGCATACTGCGATAATGTTGGGACATGGAGAACACGAACTTGGCTGAGAGCCACCCTCTCTCGGACAAAGTACAAGCCAATCTCGACATGCTTGGTGCGCTGGTGCTGCACTGGGTTGGTGCAAAGGTAGACTGTGCTGACGTTGTCGCAGTAGACGATGGTGGCTCGACGAAGGTGCGGTACGATGTAGGAAAATACCAAGCTCAATTGTGCCGTGAAGATAGCGGAGGATGCGCTTCAGGACAGCAAAGTGAGGCTCCCATGGATCATGCATGAAGAGGCAGACTTGTTGGACAGCATAGGTGATATCAGGGCAGGTGAATGTGAGATACTGAAGAGCACCTGCTAAATTGTGGTAGAAAGTCGCGTCAGAGATAGGGACTCCATCAACTGAAATCTTGGACTAAATGTCCACCGGCGTGTTGCAAAGCTTGCAGTCTGACATCCCGACACGGTCCAGAATATCAAGAATGTACTGCCGATGAGAGAGATGCATTCCACCAGATTGAGGCTGAACTGAAACTCCTAAGAAGTGATGCAGAGGCCCCATATCCTTGAGGGAGAACTCACGCTGAAGAGCTGCAATGGTCCTGTCCAGTAGAGCAGTCAAGGAGGCAGTTAGGACAATATCATCCACATAGAGCAGAATATAGACAGTGTCGTCGTCACGATGAAAGACAAACAGTGATGTGTCCGCCTTTGCTTCGACAAAGCCCAGGGAGAGCAGATGAGAAGCAATTCTACTGTACCATGGTCGAGGCGCCTACTTCAGACCATATAAAGATTTGTTGAGCCGACACACATGATCTGGAAAGGAGGGATCAACGACGGATGGCTGAGCACAATATACTGTCTCGGTGAGGGTGCCATTGAAAGGACCGAGATGACGCCTAGAGGGGGGTGAATAGGCGTGACACCAAATTCAATCTTCAGCTGCGCTGCGGAGGTAGGTTCGGACTGTCCGAGTCACCCTTCGGACCGTCCGAGGTCACGTTTGAAGATCTTGCCCTCAAATCTCAACAAATATTTTGCACCACACAAGCAACAAGAATACCAAGAGCAGTACCACAAGGACACAAGATGATTCACAAGCAAGTATGTGTGCAATAGTATCTCACAAGATAAGACAATCAAGTCAATAGCTCAATAATCAAGTAAATCAAGCTTGAGAGTGAGAGTAGATAAAACCGGTAAGAAGATGGAGGCTCAGAGATTTGTTTTCCGAAGTTCGGATCCTTGAGGGGATCCTACTCTCCGTTGAGATATGCTCCAACACCTTTGAGCCCAAGTCCCACTTGACTCTTTCCCTCTCGGATTTGTGCCAACGCATGCACCGACTTTACTTCTTGATTCCTTCCCTTGCGGAGACGGAATCGTACCTTCATAAACTTGCTGTGGCCAATCACACCTCGTCGGTGGCTCACCGGTGACGCCTAGCCGTCTAGGAGTCCTCAACCTCCAAGGGTAATAGATGCTCAACGAAGAACGAACTTGGAGATGTACTCAAGTGCTCAACAATCAAATCTTGCTTGCTTGCTTGCTTGGATTCACACTTTCTTCACCAATCTTCTCTCCCACTAGATGAATCATGATGTAATACTTTGTAGTTATTTTTGTAGGGTTTTAAAATTTTCTTCTTAGAGTTCATAAAATATCTTTTTCATAATTTTTAAGCTCTCTAAGACGTCTTACGAGGGGTTATAACTTTTTCATATTAAAATTTTTAGCAATTTTTGGCTCAAGATCAACTTGATCCTATATTGCTGGCAATCCATCGCACGTATCCTAGGCCACTCGCTCCCTTACTATGCGTTCACCAAAACTTTCTTAAATCATTTGGAACTATAAGAACTTTTAAGATTAATTAGAATATTTAAATTATTTAGAACCCCATAAACACTAAATCCTTTTTTCAATTACACTAAATTTTAAACCTAAAAGTAACAACTAAAAATTTATCATTTTTGTACAAGCCAAACAATATTTCACTTTGTAGTTATTTTAAAAGCTTTTAGTGATCCTTCTCAATGCTGCCAAAACTATTTTTAAATTTCTTTTTGACTCACCAAGCTTCCTACCAAGTGTTCACAAGTATTTTAGAATATAGTTTACGTTTGTTTAATACAAATGCTGGATTGATTGAAATAATTTTGCCTTTTAATTGTTTGAAAAAAGATACTATCTCCGGTTACAAAAAGAAGTCACCGTTGACTTTTGTAAACGCCTTTGATCATTCGTCTTATTCAAAAAAGTTATATAAATATTTTTTTTTTAAGATTTGGTTTATTATTAAATTATTTTAAGTATGACTTATATTTTTACATATTTGAACTAAATTTTTAAATAAGACGAATGGTCAAAGGCGTGTTCAAAAGTCAACGACGACTTCTTTTTGTGACCGGAGGTAGTATATTTTTGGCATATTGCTGTCTGTGGAATTAATGACAATCCGAATGAAACCTGCCCATATATTTTATTAAAAATCAAATGACAAAAGAATTTTTTCGAAGTCTTTCCATAATTTTTTAATTTACTACGTAAGAATGGGAAGAAGTTCATTGTGATGTTTGTGACAACTTTACGAGTTTTTCCATATGAACATACTTTTAATTAGGACTTGGAAGCTTTGTTAACATTGCCCCTAACAGAAAATGGGTACCATGGGGTTCTCTTTAGAGATGTGTTATAAGCATGCCATGTGCAGCTTTTTCTTAAAATTATTTGATTACCATTTTGAACATTTTGATTTTTTGTGATGAAGCCTATGATGAAGCCCAGGATAAATATTCCCAAATCTGGCTTCCATTGTTAGAACACCCACTACAGGAATCCAGTATAATTTTGTCGGCCGAATACCGACGAAATTAAGGGTAATACCGACGAATTTTCATTGGTTTTATGATTTTATTTTCATTGGTTTTTTATTATGATTTTAAGGGTAATACCCATTGTTATTATTTTATTTACATCGGTTTTTTTGGCCGACGAATTTTATTGAGGCCAACGAAAAAACCACATATTCCTGTAGTGACCGTCGAGATTTGATTTGCTTTGCAAATAAGGGTAAGTCTAGAGGTTCACAAAAAAAATTTGTGCTTGTTCAAGGTGCGAAATGGGACGACCGCATAAAATTTGGATGGTCTAGATTGATTTGGTTGGTAAGTAATTGTAGGGATATTTATTGTAGTGGCCCTATACCTTTATTTTAAGTAGCTAGCTCTACTAAAAATGAGATTGTGAACGGTGAAGATAGGATTGAGAGTAAAATTTAAGAGAGATATGTAGAAATTGAGAAAATAGAGCAAAGGTTGCATAGATAAATAGTAAAAATAGGGTTGTGCATCGAAGATGAATAATGAGTGAATTCTGAAATAGAATCTATGCCTGCTTGAGGTTGCGAAATGAGACGACCGCACTAAATTTGGATGGTCTAGATTGATTTGGTTGGTGAGGAATTATGGGTATGTTTATTGCGGTGGCCCTATACCTTTATTTTATGTAGCTATCTCTACTGAAAATAAGATTGTGAATGGTGAAAATAGGATCGAGAGTAAAATGTAAGAGAGATATGTAGGAATTGAGAAAATCGAGCAAAGGTTCCAGAGATAAATAGTAAACTAGGGATGTGGATAGTAGATGAATAATAGGTGAATTATGAAATATAATTTATGCTTTTTCGAGGTGCGAAGTGAGACGACCGCACAAAATTTGGATGATCTAGATTGATTTGGTAGGTGAGGAATTGTAGGCATGTTTATTGTGGTGGCCCTATACCTTTATTTTAGTAGCTAGCTCCACTGAAAATGAGATTGTGAATGGTGAAAATAGGATTGAGAGTAAAATGTAAGAGAGATATGTAGGAATTGTGAAAATAAAGCAAAGGTTGCAGAGATAAATAGTAAAAATAGGGTTGTGGATAGTAGATGAATAATGGATGAATTCTGAAATAGCATCGACATTGCACATGGCTTCAGGACATGACCAATTGAGCCTAATGTAGGCACATCTAGAACTGTAACAAATTAAATATAAGAGAAAAATTTAGAAGAACAATAAAAAAAGAAGGTGGGAATAGTTGATTAATAGTGTCTAGTCCAGAAAGGTAGAGGAGGGAATTGATCTTTCGATAATAAATTGGAGGAGTACAGGGCACAATATATAGCCTGGAGAGGGGACATGCTAGATGTAGAATAGGAAGGTCATTAATGGCAACAATGCATGCGTAATCAGGAGGATTACGTGTGCGGCATATCCTACGGCATCTAGCATATTCCAACACTCCCCCGCAGTCCGAACGGCGGACTCCCCTGTAGTTCGGACAACGGATGACGTCGTTTAGACTGGTACAAACGAAGAAACAAGTACTAGCACTCCTCCGAAGTCGGAACGGTAGTAACACGGACATTCAGGCTGGACCAGATTTCAATGAAGACCGAAGTAGGTAACCCCTTTGTGAAGATGTCGGCATACTGCGATGATGTCGGGACATGGAGAATGCAAACCTGGCTGAGAGCTACCCGCTCTCGGACAAAGTACAGGTCAATCTCGACATGCCTGGTGCGCTGGTGCTGCACTGGGTTGGTGGAAAGGTAGACTGCGCTGACGTTGTCGCAGTAGACAACGGTGGCTCGACGAAGGGGGCACTGAAGTTCCTAGAGAAGCTGTCGTAGCCAACACACTTCAGCCACACCATTGGCGACGACGCGGTATTCTACCTCAGCGCTGGAGCGGGAGACAGTGTGATGGCCAGGAGACCAAGTTGTCACCGAGAAACACGCCGTAGCCCGAGGTGGACTTACAAGTGTCTGGACAGCCAACCCAGTAAGCATCCGAGCAGACTGTGAGATCAACAGGCAAGTACGATGCAGGAAAATACCAAGCTCAAGTGTGCCCTGAAGATAGCGGAGGATGCGTTTCAGGGTAGCAAAGTGAGGCTCCCGTGGATCATGCATGAAGAGGCAGACCTGTTGGACAGCATAGATGATATCAAGGCAGGTGAATGTGAGATATTGAAGAGCACCAGCTAAACTGTGGTAGAAGTCGCGTCAGAGATAGGGACTCCATCAACAGAAATCTTGGACTAAGTGTCGAGTGTTGCAGGGCTTGCAATCTGACATCCCGGCATGGTCCAAAATATCAAGAATGTACTGCCGTTGAGAGATGCATTCCACCAGACTGAGGCTGAACTGAAACTCCTAAGAAGTGATGCAGAGGCCCCATATCCTTGAGGGAGAACTCACGCTGAAGAGCTACAATGGTCCTGTCCAATAGAGCAGTCAAAGAAGCAGTCAGGACAATATCATGCATATAGAGCAGAAGATAGACAATGTCGTCGCCACGATGAAAGACAAACAGTGATGTGTCCGACTTTGCTTCGACAAAGCCTAGGGAGAGCAAATGAGAAGCAATCCTGTTGTACTATGCTCAAGGCGCCTGCTTCATACCATATAAAGTTTTGTTGAGCCAACACACATGATCTGGAAAGGAGGGATCAACGAACCCGGATGGTTGATCACAATATACTGTCTCGGTGAGGGTGCCATGCAGAAATGCATTGTTGACATCCAATTGGCGGATATACCATCTGCGAGAGAGAGCCAGTGTGAGAACAATTATGATGGTAGCTGGCTTGACGACTGAGCTGAAGTTCTCGTTGAAATCAACACCAGGTTGCTGGGTGAGCCCACAAAGAACCATCTGCATGCAGCTTGTGTTTAAAGATCCACTTGCCAGTGACAATATTTGCGCCATGGGGACGTGGAACAAGGTATCACGTGTGGTTGGCATGGAGAGCCTCAAACTCTTGGGTCATAGTATCGCGCTAATTGGGATTTGGCAGTGCGCCACAATATGTCTTCAGGAGAGGTGACAATACAGTGGCGTGAAGTTTTAGACGCTCCTAGGGTCGAACAGAGAGTTCGGCCTTCTCACAGGTGACCATATGATGAGCATTGGTCACGTTGGAAGGGGGCACATCACTGGCAACAGCCTGTGGAGTGAGTCCAATAGGGGCAGTGACATGCACAGCCGATCAGGCAGCTAGGGGCACCCTGCTGGCAGCAGCCTGGTGAGGAGATTGTGAGCATCGTTGAGCCCTAATTTTTATTAGTGGCATTGATGTCAAAATAAATTAATATAAAGTGCTAGGGGGTTTTGGATTTCTCGGAACCCTAGCGAAGACTCGGCGTTTTTACAAAACCCTAACCTGAAGCGACGATAAATTTGTGAGCTGCTCCGAGGTTTCAGTGCGTGACCGGGCGAGAGAAGAGGTCACGTATAGATTAGGAGTAGTTAGGTTTATTTTCTGTTTTTCGTCGGTTTTTAAAAAGGGTTTGAATATCTCGGATCTTGCCGGATCTTTACGAATTCTCGAAAACTCGGTTTCCGTAGTCCACCACTTCTAAAAATACCTAAATATCCCTTTGTGAGATCTCTAGGGAGAGAGAGAAACCCACCTAAATTTTCCCCTCACCTTTTAGCCGAAAATTCCCTCTGTCAGACGGCGTCTGGAAAAGCCAGACGGTGTCCGACCAGCCCAAAATCCGAAATAGTACTCTCTGTCGGACGGCGTCCGGTAAGAACCGGATGGCATCCGATAATGTTCAGATCTGGGTCTTTCTCGCTGTCGGACGGCGTCTGGGGGGCGTCCGGTCCTGTGCATCTGCACTGTCGGACGGCGTCCGGTAATTACCGGACGGCGTCCGATCAGCTGTTTTTTGTGAGCAGTAGCCTCTGTCGGACGGCGTCCGGTGCCCGTCGGACGGCGTCCGGTAGAGGCTAACGGCTAGTTATTTTGTCCTCTTCCGAGGGGCAACGGCTAGTTTTGCTCTAGGGGCTATAAATACCTACCTAGTGGCTGGCTACTTTGAGATTTGCTGCTCCATTTCACCTACCACATTCATAGCTCATCAATTAGGTGTTCTAGAGCCATTCCTCCACCCACAAATCATCCAAAGCCAAAATTCATACAACCCCAATACCGTGCTTCATGGAAGTCCTTCGATCCGGCATGATCGGGGCGTTTCGGGCTTGTTACTTTTGAAGACGGCATCCTTCGTGGAGGCGTGGGCTTGGGAGTAGGCCTTGGCGTGTGGCTACTCTCGAGTCGGTGTACGGGTGACGGAGTCCACCTCGCCGGAGTGGCGGAACGACTACCGGGGAGTAAGTGAGGCGTTAGGCTCGGGAGTGAGCCGGTCCTTGTGCGCAAGGGGTAGCCTCAACGGAGAGTAGGAGTTGCGGCTCCGAACTTCGGTCAAACAAACACCGTGTCACTCTCTCATTTAATTCCCGCATTTACTTTCATCGCATTGCTTGTGATCAATTGAATGCCATGTCGTAGTTGCTTTGTGATTTATTTATAGCTTCCGCTTACTTGACTTGCAACTAGGATTGGGTCATTCTTAACTTGTTGCTTAACCAAGAATAATCGAAAAGAAATTAAAATTGCCTATTCACCCCCCCTCTAGGCCTTAGGATCCTCTTTCAGAGATCCAACAGGGGCAACAGGGTGCACTTGCACCACGCTGGCAGCAACCTGAGGAGATAATCCAGCAGGGACAGCTGGAGCTGATGGCCACGTGGCCACTGGCAGGGCAGAGGATGTCGACGCAGGAGCGGCCGACGTGGCCGCCGACGAGGTAGATAGCAGAGGCGCATGCGCGTGTGGATGAGGTACCTGTAGAAAAAACAGGAGCACGAGTCCTGGGAGAATCCTCGGGTCTAAAAGAAAATCGAGATCAGAGGAGGTGTGGGATGTGGTTTTGCGGAATTATAGGGGCAGGAAAGCCTGCTCTGATACCATGTAGAAAGGTGGATAAGGGAATTGATCTTTCGATAATAAAATGAAGGAGTACATGGTACAATATATAGCCTGGACCAGACGTAGAATAGGAAGGCCATTAATAGCAATAATGCACGCGTAATCAGGGGGATTACGCGTGTGGCATATCCTACGACATCTAGCATGTTCCAACATCTAGGTTGTCCTAAGTTAGACTCTATTGTAGATGACCTTTGGAGTTTAGGGCATGTTTAATGCTATAACCGGACTATCTCATTCTTATTAATCGACTTTACAATTATTAATCTATCTCTCATCTTTTTTTTATATTCTAATCCATATCCTATTACTATATTGTTGAGTACTTTTCTTCGATAAATGAGTTCACATTAAACATTAAGCCCCGGCACGCATGTGGGGCGGAATAATTTCTTTTTGTGGAATTTTTGCGCGTGGTAAGCTATTAAACTATATGTGGTCGACGCGGAATCTCGCTTGATTTTTCGCTGCACATCTTTGCAGGGTTTGAATTTAACTGCAGATCGTAGGTCTCGCTCCCTTGGAACTGCCAAATTCACGTGCTTGTGCAGATTCCAAGAAGCTCGAGACGACGGGTGGGCACGTCGCTGACAAAGTATACGCCCACTGCAACTGCTTGGCCACCGCCCATACAGTGATACAGATGATAATATATGTCGCGCGTGAATATGGGGACGATACAATATATATTTAATGAAATGGATAGACGTATCAAATGGACATCGCTAACCATTGGCAGTCACTAAACCCTAATTCTCTCTCCAACAATTTGATAAAAATGGGATCATACTAGATTCTATGAGTTTTGATGAAATATTTGAGTGTAGGGACCTAACGGAGCAAAAATCAAGAAAAAGTGTGACCGACCAACCCCCTAGGCCGGCCCTACTTTGCTAGGGCTGAGCCACCTCCTTTTACCTACATGCAAGCAATTGCATGTGGGGCTATTTTAAGCATTGGATTAACGTTGGTTGCAATCAATGACAAGATGAAAGCATCTTTACCCACAAAAATATGACCATCAGACATGCAACCGACATAGGGAGAGCATCCTGGCCATCCAAGGAGCCAAGACGGTGCATTAGAGGGGCGGCCCCATGCAGACCAGCTGACCCCCTGCATGCAATTGCTTGGGACAATGTGCCACCGACTCCAAGAGCTAATCTAAGCCACATGATGCATCAACGGTGGATCCAATGAGGTCGGCTGGCCCTCCGACCTACTCAACAGGCAACCGACCTCCCTCTCGGTCTATAAGAACCCCTAGGTCTCATAGGTAGGCACTATAAATATGAGGTGCTCTAGCCGGATTAACACACAACACCAAGAAGGAGTTCATTTTCCCGTCACTTTCCATTTTAGAGCTAGGTTAGTATAGTTGGGAGTTAGAGTCGAGTCGAGGGGGTTCTGGAGAAGTTTTTGGAAATACTGGTACAACTCTTGTATCTTTTCCTCTTTGTACGACTTATACAATTCGAATATAATCTTCCTTTATCTACTTTGAGTTCAACATTTATATTTCTGCATTTACTTTAATTATCATATCATTGTTGCGGAAGTGCTCTAGAAATAGAAATAAAATCTTCTAGTTCATCTGTGTTTACAGGGTATCTCGTCTGATAGCTTATGTGAGACGGACTTCACTAACGGAGGTTGTTTCTCCAAGGATCTCGGGGAAATATTAATGTTAGCTGTGAGAGTGGTGCTCAGAGTTAGGATTAACTTGATCGACGCCCAACCCCACGGTTTGTATGGTAGGTAGCAGGTGGTGATAGTGCATGTCTATCCCTCGAAATCCACCACATTCAGGTTGACTTCGTTGAGCCATACGGGAAGGACCATAGTCATTTGTGATTCTAAAGTGATAGCGGGTGGTGCTGGATTCGCCAGATTCGAAGTAAACAAAGATGAACGAGTAATTCTATCTTCTGCTAGAGCGATGTTAGTTTAGAACCTTTTTTGTTGAACCTTAGTAACTTTTATTAATTTACACTATAAACCTAATCTCGTCTTGCTGTCCTCCAGCTCCCTAAACCACTCTTTATCTTTTGAGTCTCTAGTGTTTTTCATTGACTATCATTCCAATCTTCTTATTATCCCTGCTATATTAACTGGTACTTTAATTAGTATGGAACTTATTCACTATTCACTATAGTCTTAACCTTGCTTCCTTGTGGAAATCGATGCTTTGGAATACTCCGAGTGAAAGCTACATTGGTACTCGTACGCTTGTGGATTAATCTTTGTAAGGCTAAGGACCACCAACAAGGTTTCAGGCGCCATTGCCGAGGAAGCAAGTGCATTAAACTAATTTTCTATACTAATTTAAGCTACTGCTAATTTTTAGCGGGCTTACCTTGTTCTGTTTTGACTGTGAAACATGTAGAGCAGCACATGACTAGAATTCGACCTTCTGGCTAATTTCCAAAATAACCCAGAGGCTCTTGTAAGGAGCATATGACCAAGGATTATACCACCATCCCCTAGATCCTCTAAGGTTCCGATCAGCCTGTAGCCTTCAGCCCCATCCACATCATATTCATAGCCTAAAATGGTCGACAAGACAATCCTTGAGTTCTCCACTCCCACTGGTTCCAATGTTCCTATGGGAACAAATATTAATGTGGGAGGTGGAAACTTTGAGCTGAAGCCGGCACAGATCAACATGGTTCAGGGCAACCCATTCTGTGGCAATCCCTCTGAAGACACCAATACTCATCTCCAGTATTTTTTGTAGATTTTGTAGCACCTTCACCATCAAGGATGCGTCCATCAACGCAGTTTGGCTTCGCCTATTCCCATTATCACTTGCAGGGAAGGCAAAGTAGTGGGTCTATGCAAACAAAGAGGTTGTTTCAACTTGGGAAAAGTGTTCAAATGCTTTCCTTGCCACGTATTTCCCATTGGGCAAGACCAATACCCTGAGAAACAAGATCTCGATCTTCCAGCAACACATTGACAAAACTATTCTGGAAGCATGGGAACGTCTCCAGGAGTATATATATTAGCATTTCCTCATCATGAGATGTAAGATTGGTTTACCATTAAAATTTTCTACTATGGGTTCAACCAGACAACCTGTGAGCACCTCGATGCCGCCTCCAGTGGAGCTTTCTTCTCTTTGAGCATCAGCGCGACACGTACGCTTATCGAGAATATGGTCTCCATCCAAGGGTGGAACGATGAACGACTCCAAACCCGTACACGAGGAATCCACCAAATTGAAGGAGTGGACATGCACACGGCCATGTAGGACCTAATCATGAGGAAGCTAGAAAACACTACAACCAACATAGCCCAATACATCATTATAACCCATGAAGTTTGTGGAAATATGGGTCATTCGGGCAACAATTGCACCGAAACACAACGTGAGGATGTTAATTTCATCAACAATAATGGGTTTTGACCTAAACTAATTCACTATAGGAAGGAGCTCCAAGCCCAATTTCTTCTTCGACAACAGGTAACATGGAGGTAACAATAATTTCAATTGTAATGAACCTTCTTTTAAAGATCTTATGTTAGGTTAGGCTAAAATCAATGATAACATTAGTAAGAAGTTTATTGCTAACGATAAAATCATGGAAAACATAGATTCGAAGTTAGAAGTTTTTTCCTCTGCTATCTAAAACCAGTTGTGCTTTTACAAAATGCTAGAAACTCAAATAGTCCAACTGGTTGCATCTCTACCTAACCCTAACATGGGTAAACTCCTTGGATAGCCGGAAGTACACCCAAAAGAAAATTTCAGTGCAGTGTCCAAGGTAAGTCCACCCAAGACCCGCTACATTGTAAAGATGCAGGGAAGCAGAAGGAAGTTACCCCCGAGCCTGATGCGGAGGAACACGATGAAGAGGAGGCTGAAGGAACTCCTTAAATGCAACTGCCGGAGAAAATTTAAGGTGCAAGAAGGCTCCTCAAGAATGTTATGACCTAACGGTCCTGCCATTCCCTCGTTGTCAGCAAAAGCTGACAGTGGACGAGCAGTTCAAAAAATTTGTTGAGGTAATTAAGAAGCTATATGTCAATATTCTACTATTTGATGCTATGCAGGTGCATACATACGCCAGGTATCTGAATGACATCCTTAACAACAAACACCCACTGCCAACCATGCAGGTCGGCAAACTGACCAAGGAATGTAGTGCCACTATTTTGAATTCAGTCCAGGAGAAAAAGAAAGATTTGGGATGCCCCACAATCTCCCGCTTTATTGGCGCTTATTAGTTCGACCATGCCCTCTTCCCCCCTTACTTTCTCCTCAAATCACTGTAGCAATAAAATATAAGACATGGAAATATAGGGAGAGATTAAAAAGTAGATGAATAGTAATGAGATAGGGAAAGTTTAGAGATAGCATTGGGAATGCCCTAAAGTAATATTTGAAAAGCGGAGCTACACTATCTTGTCCCTTACTGCCAAGTCTCTACAGCTGGCGGATCAATCAATCCGATATCCAATCGCCCGGGATTGTGGAGGATATTTCGATAAAAATCTGAAATTTCTTCATACCCGTGGACTTCGTCATACTAGATATGGAGATCGATGCCAACACTCCACTCATCATTGGGAGGCCATTCTTAAGTACGGCCAACACCACAATTGTTGTGGGTGCGGGGGAGATCCAGCGCAACATAAATGGCAGGGAGGAAAGGTTCGCCTTCACACCTTGAGTAGAACAATGCTTGTAGGTAAGCATATTTTATGATAAAAACCCTAGCATAATGTAGAAGGTCGAAGTGCAACCGCCAAAGCCAAAAGCAGATTACATTATAATTACAATGACGGAGTATCTGGCTAAATCATCAAAGTGGGAAAATCAATGACATGCAAAGAATCGCTTTGAAAAAGATTTCAGCCCCTAGATTGGTGAAAAATATAACGCCGCAGTAGAAGGTGGAGAAAAGGTCGCTGTCGTCAAACCACAAAAAATCAAGCAAGAATGGAGGAAGAAGGAAATAACGTCCACCGCGACCACATCTCCGGTCGCGGGGATCGACAAAAACTGACCGAGGAATGGAGATTGTCTGGCTTGGGGACTTAAGAATCAAAGCACTCATCGGAAGATCAACATGTACGTATCCATATATAGATTAGGTTCAGATTTGCATTCTCCTACATTTGCATCCATACATGGAGTATTTATTTATAAACTATATTAATTTGAATTTTTTGGACATCTTTTTTGCATTGAAAAAAAATGCAAGTGGAGGACTGGCCGACCCCATCCAGGGCCGGCCTCACCTCCCACATTTTATAATAATTTCCACCAAACCTATCTAGGATTCCTCCTACAACTAGGTCCCTTTGTATGAAATTTGGGGACTATGCATGTGCCTGCTGAGTCCCACCAGGTCGGTCGGCCTCACCTCCCTTGGCGGTCTATAAAAGGGGCACTCCATGACCGCATTCGCGCATCCCACATTCACTTAGCAAGCAGTTTAGCAGAAATATAGGTGATTAGTGCATATTAGATGCAAATAAGTCCATGGTGTTTGGTTTAGTGCAAGCAAACAAATTTTTGTGGAGGTTCTGAGCCTGCATGGACGACTAACACCCTTACACCCGTGCTACTAACCATTGACCATTACTTAATCTTTCCGTCCTTTGGGTATTTGTTGTCTTGTTCGGCTAAGCTCGTCCAGGTTCCGGGCCAATCGGACCTTAAACCAATCTGACGAGGATATTTTGGTGAACTCGTACAGAGTCCCAAGCCACCGTACCGACAACTCAGCAGGATCATCTGGTTCAGCCTATCGGATCAGCGTCATGTTGACACTGATTTTGGCTCAATGTCAATACGTAAATAAATCATACGAATGGATAAATTTCCTTTGTAAAATAAAGTATCCATAAGACAAAAAAAATCAGATATACATGTATAAAAAAAGGAAGCTGCAGAACTACATGTTGATTAACTCTACATGGAGGTTTAGGCCAATCGATTAATTGGTTAAGACCTTAACGAAAGCCTAAACCGGCCATCAGTTGAGCCTAAACCAGGAAAATAAGATAAAGCCCACGTGCATGGTCCTGTACATGGATGTGTGCATGGATTCAACGGCTATTAACCAGACTAATTAAGGGCATACCCAATGTTAACTCTAAATTTTACTTATCTCATCACTATTTATTTACTTTTACTTCCTCCGGTCATAAAAAGAAGTCGCCGTTTTCTTTTGGACACGCCTTTGACCATTCGTCTTATTCAAAAAAGTTATATAAATATTATTTATTTTGTTATGATTTGGTTTATTGTTAAATGTATTAGCTAATAGATTAATGGAGTAAAACTTAATTTATGGTTAAAATGACTGGCTTTTGAATTTTTGATCGCACGTACGTACACGTACGAACATGAGTAAATACTATTACTGCTTACTTTACCTCTCTAGTTGTACGGAGGTACATGTGTTGCTTGGAATTTATTCACTATTCACGATAGTCTTAACCTTGCTTCCTTGTGGAAATCGGTGCTCTGGAATACTTTCGAGTGAAAGCTACATTGGTACTCATACGCTTGTGGATTAATCTTTCTAAGGCTAAGGACCACCAACAAGTTTTCAGGCACCGTTGCTGAAGAAGCAAGTGCATTAAACTAATTTTCTATACTAATTTAATCTACCGCTAATTTTTAGTGGGTTACCTTGTTCTATTTTGACTATGGAACAAGTGGAGCAGCGCATGACCCAATTCGACCTGCTGGCTAATTTCCAAAATAACCTAGAGGCTCTTGTAAGGAGTGTACGACCAAGGATTATACCAACATCTCCTAGATCCTCTAAGGTTCAGATCAGCCCGCAGCCTTCAGCCCCATCCACATCATATTCATAGCTTAAAATGGTCGAGAAGACAATCATTGAGTTCTCCACTCCCTCTAGTTCCAATGTTCATATGGGAATAAATATTAATGTGGGAGGTGGAAACTTTGAGCTGAAGCCGGCACTGATCAACATGGTTCAGGCAACCCATTCTGTGGCAATCCCTCTGAAGACACAAATACTCATCTCCAATATTTTTTGTAGATTTGTAGCGCATTCACCATCAAGGATGCATCCATCAACGCAGTTTTCCTTCGCCTATTCCCATTATCACTTGCGGGGAAGGCAAAGTAGTGGTTCTAGGCAAACAAAGAGGTTGTTTCAACTTGGGAAAAGTGTTCAAATGCTTTCCTTGCCACGTATTTCCCATTGGGCAAGACCAATACCCTGAGAAACAAGATCTCGATCTTCCAGCAACACATTGACAAAACTATTCTGGAAGCATGGGAATGTCTCCAGGAGTATATATTAGCATGTCCTCATCATGAGAAGTAAGATTGGTTTACCATTAAAAGTTTCTACCATGGGCTCAATCGGACAACCCGTGAGCACGTCGATGCCGCCTCCAGTGGAGCTTTCTTCTCTTTGAGCATCAGCGTGACACGTACGCTTATCGAGATGATGGTCTCCATCCAAGGGTGGAGCGATGAACGACTCCAAACCTGTACACGAGGAGTCCACCAAATTGAAGGAGTGGACATGCACACGGCCAAGTGGGACCTAATCATGAGGAAGCTAGTGAACACTACAACCAACACCGCCCAATACATCGTTATGACCCATGAAGTTTGTGGAAATATGGGTCATTCGGGCAACAATTGCACCGAAGCACAACCCGAGGATGTTAATTTCATCAACAACAACGGGTTTTGACCTAAACTAATTCACTCTAGGAAGGAGCTCCAAGCCTAATTTCTTCTTCGACAACAGGCAACAGGTAGGTAACAACAATTTCAATTGTAATGAACCTTCTTTTAAAGATCTTATGTTAGGTTAGGCTAAAATCAACGATAATAGTTTATTACTAACGATAAAATCATGGAAAACATAGATTTGAAGTTAGAAGATTTTTCCTCTGCTATCCAAAACCAGTAAAGCGTTTACAAAATGCTAGAAACTCAAATAGCCCAACTGGCAGCATCTCTACCTAACCCTAACGCGCGTAAACTCCATGGACAACCGGAAGTACACCCAAAAGAAAATTTCAGTGCATTGTCCAAGGTAAGTCCACCCAAGACCCGCTACATCGTAAAGATGCAGGGAAGCAGAAGGAAGTTACCCCCAAGCCTGATGTGGAGGAACACGATGAAGAGGAGGCTGAAGGAACTACTCAAATGCAACCCGTCGGAGAAAATTTAAGGTGACAGAAGGCTCCTCAAGAATGTTACAACCTGACGGTCCTGCCATTCCCTAGTTGTCAGCAAAAGCTGACAGTGGACGAACAGTTCAAAAAATTTGTTGAGGTAATTAAGAAGCTATATGTCAATATTCCACTATTTGACGCTATGCAGGTGCATACATACGCTAGGTATCTGAAGGACATCCTCAACAACAAACACCCACTGCCAACCATGCAGGTCGGCAAACTGACCAAGGAATGTAGTGCCACTATTTTGAATTCAGTCCAGGAGAAAAAGAAAGATTTGGGATGCCCCACAATCTCCCGCTTTATTGGCGCTTATTAGTTTGACCATGCCCTGTGTGACTTGGGAGGCATCATGCCTAAGGGCATTCCCAATGCTACCTTCTTTCCCCCTTTCTCCTCAAATCACTGTAGCAATAAAGTATAAGAGATATAGGGAGAGATTAAAAAGTAGATGAATAGTAATGATATAGGGGAAGTTTAGAGATAGCATTGGAATGCCCTAAAGTAATATTTGAAAAGCGGAGCTACACTATCTTGTCCCTTACTGCCAAGTCTCTACAGTTGGTGGATCAATCAATCCGACATCCAATCGAGATTGTGGAGTATATTCCAACAAAAATCTAAAATTTCTTCATACCCGTGGACTTACAAGATATGGAGATCGATGCCAACACTCCACTCATCCTTGGGAGGCCATTCTTAAGTACGACCAACACCACAATTGATGTGGGTGCGGGGGAGATCCAGCTCAACATAAATGGTAGGGAGGAAAGGTTCACCTTCACACCTTGAGTAGAACAATGCTCGCTGAAAGGATTGATATGCCGCCTAGAGGAGGGGTGAATAGGCGAATAAAAGTAAACACTCAAAACAGTAGCTAGCACGTCGGATATTTCGATGTAGATCGGATGTTTCGATCTGGTCTACTACACCTTGCGTCGGATGTTCTGATCTGCGTCGAATGTTCCGATGTACATCAGATGTTCCGATCCTAGTTGATATGGAATGAACGTAAACCTGCAGTAAAAATTGATTTCTCGCAAAACCATGTTTAGATCAACTCAAGAGTATTCAGAACAAGTTAAAAACAATAGTAGAACAAATACTAAAGGTTGAGATGAAGCACACGGTGATTTTTGTTTACCGATGTTTGGATCTTTGAAGGGAGATCCTACTCACCGTTAGGGAAGGCACACAGTCCGAATCACCAAGACACTAATCCCCTCCCGGCGTTGCACAACAGCACTCACCAGTGTTCACTAGATGAATCCATTACTTTGCGGAGGCGGAATCACTCCTTCACAAACTCCGGAGACACACCATACAAAGCTCGGCGGCTCACCGGCGACACACAACCGTCTAGGAGCCATTCAAGCCTCCAAGATTACCAAATGCGACGAAGAATTGTTTAGGAATCGCTAAGTGATCAAGAATTTGATGCCTCTAATTCGTGTATCACTTTGAGTGCCTTGATCTCTCTAGATCTAGATCTCACAAGATGAACAAGAGATAGAAAAAGGCTTGTGTTCTTGAGAGCTGATGAAGAAAGGAGTGTTAGGTTCAAAATCTCAATCAATCAGTGTGTAACCTTTGGCAGGTGGAGGAGGAGAGTTTTAAATAGAGGATCTCTGCAGAGAATCACGCGTCGGATGTTTTGACCCTCATCGGATGTTCTGACGTGCATCGGATGTTCCGATGTACATGGGATGTTCCGATGGTGTGCTTTCTGGATTTCACTGGAAGCATGCAGACTGGGTCCACCATCGGATGTTCCGACCCACGTCGGATGTTCCGATGGAGTAGGTTCTGTATATAGGGTATTTGAGTGGAAAACTCACACAAACTTCGAGATACCTATTTTGAGCACTTAGAAACCTTTATATGCTTCTCCATAGCATCCCCCTTATAGTACGACATGCCTAGACTCAAAAAACAAAGATTTATAATTTACGACTAAATAGAGTCTTGATGCCATCTTCAATCTATAAAAGTTTGAGGGTTACTCCACCACTTTTAACCTGTGTATATCTCATCATTAAAAACATTAGCCCTATATGCACTTTTAATCTCCCCCTTTTTGCTGTATTGATGATGACAATTATAGGTCGCAAGAGATTATAAATAACAGAATTTTAAACAAGAGTATAGCTGAGAGCTCCCCTGAAATTATGCATAGAATAACAGCAAGAACTCTCCCTATATCTTGACAACAAGTACTAAATGCAATATAACAGGATATATCACACAATAGCATTAAGTTACTAAACAACCACCATTTCATCAGTTCATCACCATATTCATCCACATATTGGTTAACACATAGTCTAGCAATTAAGTTTAAAACATAGTTTTGCACGTAAACATAATTAAGCATCCAATTTTCACACAGAGTAAAAATGGCGCACATTGTACCTTTTAGGGTTTTCAAGATTTGGAGCTTGTACCTTCAATGGTGGAGAGGGCAAACGGTGCAGAGGGAGAGGTGAAGCAAGGGAAAGCCGTGCGTGCCACCAGCAGCCACAGGCACCGCCGCCGCCGCCGGAGCTCGCTGGAGGGCCGCTGGATCTTGCCGCTGCTCGCCCGAGAGGAGAGAGGGAGGGAGGGAGGGTAAAAACTCAGGGTAAAAAAAGTGGGATAAAAGAGTTGACCCTCGTGGTTAAGAGATAGGCCGCAATGACCGGGCCACGTCGGAACATCTGACGGGTGTCGGAACATCCGACGAGACCCGTCTGTGCCACATCGGAAGTTCCGACGTAGGTCGGAACATCCGATCCCCTCCTACTGGAAATTGAAAGTTTTAGACTCCAGATACTTCGAGGATAGATAAGATCGCTCCGGGAGAATAGAGGGGAGTTCTAGGAATTGAATTTACCCATGAATGACCCGTAAGCATATTAATCAATCAAACTAGGGTCACCCGTTAATAAATAGGATAGAAATATCCAAAGAGCCAAATCACTCAATTATTTATATATAGATCTATATAGCCATAGTAAAGTAGATGACATAACAAAAACATTTTCAATCACCAAACAATATGTGCAATAGGTCAAGCAACATTCTGAGAGTAAAGGATATTTAATTCACTCCGCAACTCACATAATTTTCTCTCATCAAGAGGTTTGGTAAATATATCGGCTAGTTGATTTTCGGTTCTCACGTGGGTAATATCAATATCACCTTTGGTTGAGTGATCTCTTAAGAAGTGGTGGTGAATAACGAAATGTTTGGTTCGGGGGGTGTTGGATGGGATTGTTGGCTAATTTTATGGCGCTCTCATTGTGGGATGTGGTTGAGGTTAAGGTCGTAATCTCTCAATGTTTACCTCATCCAAAGTAATTGGGCACAACAATGTCCCGCGGCAATATATTCAGCTTCGGTTGTGGATAAGAAAATGGAATGTTGTTTCTTGTACGCCCACGAAACGAGCGACCTTCCAAGGAATTGGCAAGTACCGAGGTACTCTTTCTATCCACTTTACAACCGCATTATCCGCTTCCGAATAGCTGATTAGGTCAAAGTTTGACCCTTTAGGATACCAAAGACCAAAGTTGGATGTGTGTATCAAATATCTCAAGATTCTCTTGGCTGCCAGTAAGTGACAATTCTTGGATGCAATTTGAAATCTTGCACACATGCACACACTAAGTATAATATCAATCCTAGATGCACAAGATAAAGGAGAGAGCCAATAATAGAATGATATATCTTTTGGTCGACGTACTTACCACATATTTAAATCAAGATGTCCATTTGTTAGCATAGGAGTTTTGATTGGTTTTGCGTCGCTCATCTCAAACTTTTTAAGCATATCTTTCACATATTTTGATTGGCTAATCAAAACTTCTTCCTTCAATTGTTTCATTTGAAGTTCAAGGAAGAACTTGAGCTCTCCATCATTGACATCTCAAAGCGTTTAGTCATTAAACGACTAAACTCCTCGCAAAAACACTCATTAGTATAGTCAAAAATGATACCATCAACATAAATTTAACAGACAAAGATATCACCATCTACTAACTTAGTGAAGAGTGTAGGATCAGATTTACCCATTTTGAAGCCTTTCGTTACCAAAAACTCTTTCAGGAACTCATAGCATGCACGTGGTGCTTGCATCAACCCATTAAGTGCCTTATTGAGTTTGTAGACATAATTTGAAAATTTTGAGTCTTCGAAACCCAATGGTTGCTCAACGTAGACAAGCTCAAAAAGTGGGCCATTAAGAAAAACGATCTTGACATCCATTTGTCACAACTTAAAACCATGGTGAGTAGAAAGCAATTAAAATTCTAATAGTATCTACTATTGCTACGTGGGCATAAGTCTCATCACAATCCATACCTTTGATTTGCTTGAAGCCTTGTGCAACCAACCGTACCTTGTTACTTGTGACAATGCTATGTTTATCTTGTTTGTTGTGGAAGACCCATTTTATACCTATAACATTTTACTTTGTTCTTTGCACCAACTCCCACACTTCATTTCTAGTAAAGTTATTTAGCTCCTCTCGTATGACAATGATCCAATATGAATCCTCAATAGATTCATCTATATTTAGGGGCTCAAGAGAGGAGACAAACGAGTAAATAACACAAAAATTTGAAAGATGAGATCTTGTAGTTACTCTCTTATTTATGTCACAATGTTGTTTTCGACGGGATGATCTCGTTGAACACTTTGGTGTACTCGTGGATGTACATTTGGTGGCGTGGGATCTTCATCATCACTTTCACTTGATTTCTCTATGTATTTATCATTTTCATCTTCTTAAATAGTTGTTAGAGGTTCAGCTTGAGTTGATGAAGATAAAGGATACACCTTCTTCTGACTTGATATCGCCAATAGTCATTTTCTTGATAGCCTCACAAGGTGGTTCTTCTTTATCGGTAAGTAGCTAATACGAAATTTTCTTCAATAACTTGTGTAGATAGAGTCGGTTGATAGCGTGTTAGGCGGTGTTCAGGCTTTCGCACATATATGTCCGACACCTTGTACTCATTCAACATGGTTCTTGCCATCTCAGTGAGGAATTGAGGATTCGATTCTTCCTCTTGACCACTTTGTTTTGTTGGGGAGTTGGAAGCCGAAAATTCATGCTTGATGCCTTTCTCTTCAAGATATTGTTCAACATCAGTGTTCTTGAATTCCTTACCATCATCACTTCTTATCTTTTTTATCTTCACTTTAGACTCATTTTTAGCTTTTCTCATAAACTTCTTTAAGATTTCTTTTGCTTCTGACTTATCGTGCAAAAAGAATACCCACGTGAAGCGTGAAAAATCATCAACGATAACGAGACCGTATTTGTTACCTCCTATACTTATGTAAGCAATCGATCCAAAGAGGTCCATATGTAACAATTGTAGAGGTCTTGTTGTACTCATCATATTCTTAGAAGGATGGGGTGCTTCAACTTGTTTTTTCGTTTGACATGCGCTACATGGCATGTCTTTCTCAAACTTCACATTTGTTAATCCAATGATGTGATTGCCTTTCGAGAGTTTATGAAAGTTTGTCATATCAACATGGGCTAGTTGGTGATGTCAAAACCAACCCATACTAGATTTAACTATTAGGCATATCCCAGGGTTAGGCCTATCCATGGAGAAGTCCATTAGATAGAGCTTTCCCTTTCAATGACCCTTAAAGACTATTAAACGATCACTCCCACAAGTCAAAATACAATAATAACCGGTTGCACAAAATTGTAGTATTGATAGTAGATTGTATTTAATTGAATTCTCAAGTAAAACATTTTAAGATAAAGATCTTCAGAGATAACAATCTTACCAAGATCGAGTACATCAGTCTTACCATCATCTTCAAAAGTAATGCTCTCACTTGTTTGGTTGTAACAATTAATTTGAGAGAACATTTTCTTCTCTCCTGTCAAATGATGAGTGCATCCGCTATCAAGTACCCAACTAGGCCCACCGGAGAGATATTCTTATAAAGTTTAACCATTGATCTTACATACCCAAATTTGATTGGGTCCTTTGAGATTAGTCATGAGAGCCTTTGGAACCCATATGGATATCACCAAAGGTGCATTGTGACGCTCCGGTTCAACATGGTATGCAAGCACTCTTTCAAAATTATTCTTTCAAAAAATGTAAGAGGCATTAAAAGTAGAGTGAGAAATATGAACCTTTGAGCTTTGCTCTCTCACGAAGTGGATTGGTTTAGTGACCGGAGCCACCACAATGTGTGCCTTCTTACCCTTAGGTGGAACATATCCAAGTCCGGCCTTCCTAAAATTTTCTCTTCTCTTATCTAAGATCTCATCAAGTCCCTTACTCGACTTGTAAGACCTTTGAATACCATCCTCAAGAAAACCCTTTAACTTTTCATTCCCACTAGCGTGGTCTTGCAAAGTGGCAAAGTTAGTTGCACGAGCATTCGCATCAACATTGTAACATCTTGTACAAACGTTGCTCGTGGAGGGAGATGAGTCATAAGTTGCATTAGAAAGATTAGAGGTGCTTTTCAAAAGATCATCAAACTTCACCATAAGAGTTTCATTTGCTACCTTTACACAAATAAGTTCTTATCTAAGTGAAGCATTGTTGATCTGAAGAGAGTTTGCTTTGGATTTGACTTCAGAAAATTCTTTGGTCATCTCCTCAACTCTCTTCTTTTTGATGCATGTTCCTTCTCAAGTTGGAGGTTTCTCTCATTTTTAAGAATGAGCAAGTCTTCTACTTTCTCAAGAAGTTCCTCTTGTTGCTCAACCCTCTCCATGAGCTCGGTCAACTTACCCATATCAAAGTTCTTCATCATCTTGACCAAGCTAGCATTGCTCATATCATCATCACTATCATTAGTATAAAAATTAACTAGATATTTAGAAGGTTTTGATGATACTTTAGGGTCCTTGGTCATGAAGCACAATGAATTTTCATCATCATATCATCAGTCAATTCATCAAATAGTGATGAATGAAGCCGGTTTTGGAATGGTCATTCCAATACATGCAATGCTCTCATCTTCGGACTCGGAGTCGGATTCAGAGTCGGAATCAGATTCCCAATCCTCACCAATATGAGCTTCACCTTTAAAACTCTTCTTATTTCTTTTGCTCTTCTCCTTGTAATTCTTTTGTTTCTTCTTTTCTTCCTTATCCATATCCTTTTTGTGTGGACAATCGATAATAAAATGTCCGGTTTCTCCACATTCATAACATCTTCTCTTTAAATTCCTTGATGATTTGGGTTTTCCAAAATCTTTCTTGCCTTTGCTATTATAGCTATTCTTTTTGAGGAATTTATTGAACCTCCTCACAAAGAATGACATCTCTTCCATATTCATTTGCTCTTCATCTTCATCACTGTTTGGGCTATCATTTTTTGGGTTTGACTTTTTGCTTGCCTTCAAAGCTATGCTCTTCTTTTTACTAAATTGAGCCATTTCTTTAATGTCTGAAGCCTCCCGGTCCATCAACTCATCACTAAGGACTCTTCCAAACACTTCATGCGGAGTGATTGTGTGATCGTTGTCTCTATTTCGGATCATTTGAATGAAATGGCGATTGGTTGGAGTGATAACTTGGAGTAGTATCATGACCACCTCATGATTAGTGAGTGACTTGCATCCTAGTCCTTTGGCCTCATTCACCAAAACCATGAGCCGATCAAACATTGTATTGTAGTCTTCTCCTTCTTCTAGAATAAACCTTCTTACCTTGCCATTGATGAGCTCAATCTTAGTCTCCCTCACACTTAATGTACCTTCATGAACAACTCGGAGAGTATCCCAAATTATTTTGGCTTCTTCAAGTCCGTCCACCTGATTAAACTCACTTGGGCTCAATGCACCAAACAAAGCATTGACGGCTTGATAGTTGCGGAAGGAGTCCCTTTCCTCATCAACAGAGAGATTCTCTGGTTTGTTGGGCTTGAAACCTGTTTCTACAATTCTCTGAATAGAGGGATGAATTGACATTAGATACATATTTATCTTATGCCTCCATTGTGAGTAGTATGTGCCATCAAAGTGAAACGCACGCCCAGTTAGAACAGAGACATGATATGAGGATGTTGCATCAGGATAAACATAAGAAATAGCAGCACTTTTGTTGCCTTCACTTGGAGTCCCGATCTCCGTATCGTCTTTGTCGTTGTTCAGCATAATTCTCTAAACTGTTAAGCTCAAAACAGGAGGTTAAACTCTGATACCAATTGAAAGGATCGATATGCCGTCTAGAGGGGGTGAATAGGTAAATAAAATAAAATTGTGGAAAGTAAACACTCAAAACAGTAGCTAGCATGTCGGATGTTCCGATGTAGGTCGGATGTTCCGATCTGGTCCAGTACACCTTGCGTCGGATGTTCTGATCTAGGTCGGATGTTCTGATTTGTGTCAGATGCCCCGATGTACGTCGGATGTTCCGATCCTAGTTGATTTGGAGTCGATGTAAACCTGCAGTAAAAATTGATTTCTCGCAAAACCAAGTTTAGATCAACTCAAGAGTATTCAGAACAAGTCAAAAACAATAGTAGAACAGATACTAAAGGTTGAGACGAAGCACACAGCGATTTTTGTTTACCGATGTTCGGATCTTTGAAGGGAGATCCTACTCACTGTTAGGAAAGGCACACAGCCCGGATCACCAAGACCCTAATCCCCTCCTGGCGTTGCACAACAGCACCGGTGTTCACTAGATGAATCTTTTTCTTTGCGGAGGTGGAATCACACCTTCACAAACTCCGGAGGCACACCAGACAAAACTCGACGGCTCACCGGCGACGCCTAGCCGTCTAGCAACCCTTCAAGTTTTCAAGAGTAATAAATGCGCCGAAGAATTATTTAGGAATCGCTAAGTGCTCAAGAATTTGATGCCTCCAATTCGTGTAGCACTTTGAGTGCCTTGATCTCGCTGTATCTAGATCTCAAAAGATGAACAAGAGAGAGAAAAAGGCTTGTGTTCTTGAGAGCTGATGAAGAAAGGAGTGTTAGGTTCAAAATCTCAATCAATCAGAGTATATAACCTATGGCAGGTGGAGGAGGAGAGCTTTAAATAGAGGATCTCGAAATATAGATGTTGCTGCAGAGAATCCCGCGTCAGATGTTCTGACCCATATCGGATGTTCTGACGTGCATGGGATGTTCGGATGTACATGGGATGTTCCGATGGGGTGCTTTCTGGATTTCACTATAAGCATGCAGACTGGGTCTACCATCGGATGTTCCAACCCATGTCGGATGTTCCGATAGAGTAGGTTATGTATATAGGGTATTTTGAGTGGAAAACTCACACGAACTTTGAAATACCTATTTTGAGCACTTAGGAACCTTTATATGCTTCTCCGTAGTATCCCCCTTTATAGTTAAGCATGCCTAGTCTCAAGAAACAAAGATTTACAATTTACGACTAAATAGAGTCTTGATGCCATCTTCAATCTATAAAACTTTAAGGGTTATTCCACCACTTTTAACTTGTGTATATCTAATCATTAAAAGCATTAGCCCTATAATTGTTAATCATAAATCACCAAAAACTACTTGGGGCCTAGATGCACTTTCACTCGCAAGTAAGCATATTTTATCGTAAAACCGTACCAGAGTGTAGAAGGTCGAAGTGCAACCGCCAAAGCCAAAAGAGGATCACATTATAATTACAATGAAGGTTTATCTGGCTAAATCATCAAAGTGGGAAATCAACGACATGCACAAAGAATCACTCTGAAAAAGATTTCAGCACCGGCCTAGATTGGTGAAAAATATAACGCCACCGTAGAAAGGTGGAGAAAAGGTCGCCACCGTCAAACCACAAAAAATCAAGCAAGAATGGTGGAAGAAGGAAACAACATCCACCGTGACCACATCTGCAGTCGCGGGAATCGAGAAAAATTGACCGAGGAATGGAGATAGTCCGGCTTGGGGGCATAAGAATCAGAGCACTCGCCAGAAGATCAACCGGTAGGTGTCCATAGATTAGGTTCAGATTTGCATTCTCCTACATTTGCATCCATACTTGGAGTATTTATTTTTAAACTATACTAATTTGAATTTTTTGGACATCATTTTTTGCATTGAAAAAATTGCAAGTGGTGAACTGGCCGGCCCCACCTAGGGCCGGCCTCACCTCCCCCATTTTATACCAATTTCCACCAACCCTAGGATTCTTCCTACAACTCGGTCCCTTTGGTTGAAATTTGGGGACTATGCATGGGCCGGCCAAGCCCCACCAGGTCGGTCGGCCTCACTTCCCTTGGCGGCCTATAAAAGGGGCACCCCATGACCGCATTCGCGCATCCCACACTCACTTAGCAAGCAGTTTAGCAGAAATATAGGTGATTAGTGCATATCAGATGCAAATAAGTCCATGGTATTTGGTTTAGTGCAAGCAAGCAAATTTTTGTGGAGGTTCTGAGCCTGCATGGACGACTAACACCCATGCGACTAACCACTGACCATTGCTTAATCTTTCTATCATTCGGGTATTTGTTGTCTTGTTCAGCTAATCTTTTGCATCAAAATGTTGTGCTACGTCAAGATCGCCAAATAAGTGAAGGGAGTTCACAAGAGGTTCAGCTCGTCCAGGTTTCGGGTCAAATCGGACCCTCAACCAATTTGACGAGGATGTCGGTGGACTTGTACAGAGTCCCAAGCCACCGTACCGACAACTCAGCAGGATCATCTGGTTCAGCCCACCGGATCAGGGTCATGTTGACACTGATTTTGGCTCAATGTCAATACGTAAATAAATCATAAGAATGGATAAATTTCCTTTGTAAAATAAAATATCCATAAGACAAAAAAATATCAGATATACATGTATAAAAAAAGGAAGCTGCAGAACTACATGCATGTTGATTAACTACATGGAGGTTTAGGCCAATCGATTAATTGGTTAAGACCTTAACGAAAGCCTAAACCGGCCATCAGTTGAGCCTAAACCAGGAAAATAAGATAAAGCCCACGTGCATGGTCCTGTACATGGATGTGTGCATGGATTCAACGGCTATTAACCAGACTAATTAAGGGCATACCCAATGTTAACTCTAAATTTTACTTATCTCATCACTATTTATTTACTTTTACTCCCTCCGGTCACAAAAAGAAGTCGCCGTTTCTTTTGGACACGCCTTTGACCATTCGTCTTATTCAAAAAAGTTATATAAATATTATTTATTTTGTTATGATTTGGTTTATTGTTAAATGTATTTTAAATATTACTTATATTTTTACATATTTGAACTAAATTTTTGAATAAGACGAATGATCAAAAACGTGCACAAAAGTCAACGGCGACTTCTTTTTGTGACTGGAGGTAGTAAATCATTACCCTATCTCTCCCTATATTTTTCTCGCTTATATTTTGTTACCTACAGATTGATACAATGATTTAGTTAAAGATAAAATGAGGAAAGAATAGAAGTAGCATTAGACATACCCTAAGACCCAAACAATGCCATTAGCTCTGGTATACTAATCAAGCCCAAATAAACAAAGCCACGCTAATTAAGACCCAAACAATGTCATTAGCTCTGATATACTAATCAAGCCCCCAAGTAAACAAAGCCCATGTGCATCGAGGGATTACGGCGCACGTACAGGAACGGTTGCAACGAATTTCAGAACGTAGCTGCGTGCACCGTGTGTACAATTGCGAGGCGCAAAGGAAGCAACTACAAGGAGCGTCCACGTTCACGCGAGAGCGTATGTAGGAGCGCCTGGAACGAGCAACTACACATCGAGCCCTATAAAGAGAAAACTTGGTTATAAACAATTAGTGTGACTGGTACACTTGCCAACTTTAGCACGGTGGCCTTCAAGGGACGTACAACACTGACGGTGATGGGAAAGGTTAGCTGGCCCTGCTGTCTGCTCGAAGACCCTGCTTACTCGTTAAGACAAATATGAAATTAAGATAACTAAATTTGAGAACCCAAATGCTATGAGTTGGAAATATTACCATGTATCGCATATGCTTGCTCTAGCACTAGGATCCGAGCGCCATTCCTCGCTCTCCCTTCGACACTCCTCCTCCGCTGTCCTAAGGTAGGTCTGCATGATCTATATCATGTCCTCGTGATGGTTCCACCCTTGTTCCATCGCCTTCTCCCTCTCACTGTCTCTCCTAAGCGTCTACGCCTCGAACTCACAGTGACTCTCCGCGGTGGATCTCTGTCTGCTCACCTCAATCATGTAGTCCTTGAATTTAAAGAAAGCACATGGTATGTTAGTCACAGAAGCCAACTGCGATCAAAATAGAATTTAATGAGATTATTACCTTAGATGATCGTCACCAATCACGAGCCTCCCAAGTGCTACCTCCCATATATGCTTGTGGATAACTCAAGGAATTAGTAGCTCCGTATCTAGATTGCTATCCGGCCTGTGCTCCTAGGTGTAAGCAGCACGGTAGTAATCCTGTGTTTATTAGGTTAACACGATGAATGGTAGCGTGCACGAAAATAAATGGAGGATCTCCCGCTTACCATCTTCTTTTTGCAAAGGTGCCATGGCTATGGGAAAAATATCCATTACTTTTGACAATATTCAGTATTGTAAGAATTTAATTCACATTGTTTTTGCAGTTAGACGAAGCAACAACTTAGCATTTTGTTGAACTTAACAAAAGAAATGGAGAGACTACGAAGAAATTGCTTACTCGCTTGCTTTTTTACCAGAGAGAAAGAAATGGTTCCACAAACAATTGGAAAACTGATTTCCATGTCTTGAGCTTTTTATTCTGTGATAGTTCATGGCAAGCAAAAGAAGCCACTACAGTTTAGAGCATGGCAAGCAAAAGAAACCATTACAGTTTAGAGCATCCCAACAGCACTTCTATCCAACCCCTTAAAACACTATTCATACACACATTAATAGTGTTTTAGAGGGTAGGAATAATGCTCTTAGTAGCATCAAAGAATTTCTTGCCAAGCTCCAATCTGCTTTCCTCGTAGCCAATCCCTAAACCCAGATTCTAATATGGAATTTTTCTCTCAAATCTTGCATTTTCTTCCCAATTACCTACATGCATAGCCTCTAATTAGATCTACACATGTGTATACTATTTTTTCCCAAAACCTGTGGTAAAGATCCAGAGAAATTAACCAAAAGCATGGGAAAAATCAAGGGCTAAATCAGAGTTGAGCAGTGGAAGAGGGGGAGCAAAGAGATGCCTTGGCGATGCTGTTGATTGCTGCCTCCGTTGCAGCAGGTCGCGGTCGCCGCTGTTGCCTACATGTTGCCGCCGCCACTGCTTGCCGCTGCTCGCTGCTGTATGCTGCTGCTTGTTGCCACTGCAGGTAGCCACTGCACTGCTAATCGCAGCAACTACTGTTGGAATTTGGCCCAATTAGCCCATTCATGAAAATACCAAAGCATATAAACTTTAGTACCACCTTACTAGTTGATGGGTGAATATACCAACTTATAAGGGAGAACTTCCAACTCCCCTTGTCATGAGGCACATGGGGGAATGAAAGTCTATTTGCTAGAGTCACACGCGATTACGCGATTTACCGTGTTTTTCCACGTGATTTTTGCTGTGGATTAAATCCTAGCGCACTATTCTCCTTTTTATTTTGGGTTTATCCGCTGCAAGGTAACTCCCCGCGCCCGATTTTTATGGATCGAAAGAACGGTTCGCAACGTGCGCGCACGGCGCGCAACATGCGTCCGTTCTGCGTGGGGAGGCGGTTACAATTTCGAGGATAAATCTCCAGGAGACTTCACTCGTTTTTCTCTCGCGTTTCCATCTGCTGTGTTGAGTCCTCGCGCGACCTCGTTCCTCGTCAACCTTCCTCTCTGCGTGCACCTGGAGGAGGGAGAGTGGGATCTCCGATCCGGTTGCTGCTGTGAGACCTGCACGGGAGGGTGGCAATTAGGTTTCTGGGCAGCGCATCCGCGCGACTGCTCATGCCTATGCACCTCGACATCATCTACTTCCTCTACGGCCGAACGTTTACTCTTCGCGTTCTCCACTTCGCCAATCCCTACGTAAGTTTCCTCCTCTGTTTTCAGTAGCTGCGAGTGCGGCTAGGGTTTCTTTGATTGCCAGTTTGTTTTGCCTGTTGAGTGCCTGCTTGGTTTTACATCTGGTATGTCGTATAATTAATTTCAGAATTGATATAATGCCTATATTTCCAATAGCTATTGCTAGCCACATGCTACTGTGTTGCTGCTAAAGCTGTATGTAGAGTCTGGTGAAGAGCAAAGGAAGAAAAGAGAAGTGCATAGTTATATCTAGAAGTTCTGAATAGTAGATATAAAAGGAAAGGAGGATTTAGTTCGTGAGCTGCTAAGGGATTTAAGGGATTTAGTTTGTGAGCTGCTAATGGATTTACTTGGATATAAGCACTTGCACAAAGATAATTCATGTAACAAATACGTACTAAGCACTTTTATTAAACTCACTGAACAAGCATTTTCATTTATAAGATTTTTTACAACACCTAAGATGAACAGGAATAGCGTTACATCATATTTCTAATACAATTATAATATGTAGTAGCTAAATATTAGCATCATCGTGGTTTTAGGAAACATGTTAAATCAAGCGGAGGTTTATCCTCGAGAGAGTGAAGAGGCAGCTGAGTTTTATTATCCATATCAAGATAAGTTATCTTTTGATCATGTCGATTGAAATATTTTAATTATATAATTATTTTGAAAATATTGTCACCTCCGGTAGCTGCATTCAAATATTGTTTTCATAAATAATTGTGGGCTGTTGAGATGAGAGTAGTGAGTTCTATCCAGGGTGATGGGATCACTTAGGAAAAAATAGCCGAAATAATCAACAAATAAATCATATTTAATAGAATAATCCACAGAAAAGAAAAATTGTCGGTTTGACACGCGGTCCCGCCACCCCACATGGCGGGAGCAGGAGCTTCCGCCACCCCACATGGCGGGAGCTCCGTGTCGCTGACACGTGGCACAGAGGGCAAGACCGGCCACCAAGTTATATGCTATGGTGTACATGAACTTCACAAACTTTGCTTTTTTAAAAAAAATCATGTAACATCAAAATGTAATGAAACTTTAAACAATGGAATCATATATTTAATCAAAGGGTCCACAAAAAGTTTTGAATATTCTAAAATTTATTTATTTATCATCAAATTTTGAATTTTTAAAATAAATATGAAAACACTGAAAAATTATATGATTTTTAATTATTTAACAAATTAATCATGTTGTACGGCTTGCATTAATGTATGCTTAGAGGGTGTCGCAATTGAGGTCATCGCATAATCAAGAATTATGCAAAGGTTCAACTCGAATATATATGGCCAGCATAGGATAGTTTTTTTTTTGTTTGAGCGGGAAAAATACTCAAAATAAACAGTAGCGGACCTTCTTGTTAGTGTATGATAAGCTTATCTAAATAATAATATTTGTTAATTTTTTAAGACTCAATATAAGCTTAGCTTAGCGATATAGAATTTGTTTATTTTTTCCCAAAACATATATTCTGCACGTCAATTCAAATTTACCACGTATAACATACATGTTTTCGAATCCATTTTTTTTTTCTGATGTGATGATTACTTTTCCATATAATTTGATTTAAAGTTTAAAATTTTTCTAGACTTTTGAAATAAGGTGAAAAAAATTTAAAAATATTTTGTGACTTTATTTTATTAACTGACCGTCCTTTTTAAAATTTTCATTGTTTTCATTGGAATTTAGATTTATCGGTAAATGAAAAATTTGGAAAAAATTGAGATGGCGGGAGAGCGTAGCTTGGTGTCAAACGCACATAAATTATACAAAATTTATTAGATTTTTTTAAAAAAATATACGACATGAAAACGTAACAAAAATTGGAAAAATGGAACCGTAGATCCATATAAAGGTCCACAAAATTTTTAATTTTGTTAATTCACTGATAAATTTAAATTCAAATGTAAAAAAATGTAACTTAAAAAAGGAATTGTGTTCTTACCTATAGATTAGTACATAGCAGCAACAACAATGGAACCGTAGATTAGTACGTAGAAGCAACAATCACGTAGCAGCAGCCACAGTTCATGTTCCACTGTATATTTTGAGTATTTTCCCACTCGAACCCATGCGTGCCATGTGCCACGGCCAGAGAGCTCCCGCCGTGCGGGATGGCGGGAGCAGATGCTCCTGCCGTGCGTGGTGGCGGGAGTTCTGCTGCCGTCATGCCATGTGGCAGCCGCCGCACCGGATAGCGGGAGCCGATTTCAATCCGACAATTCTTTTTTTCAGTGGATTATTTTATTAAATGTGATTTATTTGTTAATTATTTGGGGGTATTTTTCCGATCACTTAGAGCTACAGGTGTGATGCCGATGCCATGCACTGCTAATATTATATAAGGTAATTATTTTATCATTTGAGCATTGAGCCGTATCGAACATATCGACCATTGTTGACTGATGGTTAACTGGGGGTTACCGTCGGCAATGAATTTGTACGAGGGGACGCTAATCAAGAACTAAGCTAGATGGTAGCACAAGACAGGGATTTATACAGGTTCAGGCCCTCAACGGAGGCAATACCCTACTTCCTGTGCTCTGAGATTATGCTTGATCAAGATGCGGGATGCAAGATGATGCTAATGTCGTGTATGATGATTCGTGCCGAGGGTCTCTACCCCCTCCCTTTATATAGTGTAGGGGGAGATAGAGTTACAGGATAGCACGTGGTATATGACGGCTAATTCTGTTATGCTGTTACATGTCATGCATGTGTTTATTTTCTAATTACATGGAGATAGATGATATCCTCGGGACCTTTTTTGGAGCTCAAGGCGCGTGTAACCCGAGTGGTCTCTATCTTCAACCGGCCGACTTGGGTCGCCCCCATCTGCTCCCTTATGGGCCTTCTCGAGGATACTCGGGGCCTATATAGTCCACAGTAGCCCCCGAGTGCTTTACGACCGAGTCAGATGTCTGGCCAACTGATTCACCAATATCTCCTGTTATCTAAAAAGAGATTGTAAAGAACTCAAGAAATATTAAGTTTTTGTGTTGAAGCAACGCCTAAATTGGTAGTACCAAACTCCAGCCTACTCGGCCCATTGGGCACATCGCCTTAACAGATGAATTCAGCTACTTGACACCCACTCTTGCGATGCAAAAGCAGCATTTGGCCCATCATGGGGCATGCCTTAAGCCACGCCATTACAACTTCTGTCTTGCAGCATGCTATAAATTAGGCGTTTCAAAGTGTATCATCGTCAGGCTCCTGGCCTTATCTTGTAAGAACCAGCACTCGGCCCAACATGGGACGCACCTTTCAGCCGAGTGGTACCTGTCCCAACTAGAGAAGGGATCAGCATAGGCCCCTAGGGGCATACCGATTGGATGCAATTTGACCGAGAGGCATTTGTACCCGGGTAGCGGTATACAACTAGCGACCTTATAAAAGGCATACCTCCGAAATTGTACCCAAATTTCACCAACACCCAACCTCGAGCATGCGAAGTTGTCTAGTGACCTAACATGGGGTATGCCGTGAAATACTTTTAATTTTCGCGCTTCCGGTCATATGCCCTCCAAGGTGTACCGAGGCCGAATTAGGCTCGATTTTAACACATTGCCACCGTCAGCGGCGTGTTAAGAAAGCCTGTTAAGGAGATCGCCCTTTGCAATTTTAGCCCAAGCCCAATTAGGGGAAGGCGAAGCATTTTCGTGCCCTTTTCTCACGCAGCCAGAACGACACGCGTTTCCGCAGGGGAACGTATCCGTATCCACTTCTGTCCCATCGCCATGATGGTTTTATTGTGTTTGAAACGGATTACAAGGCGCGCCCTTTGAACTTCCTCTGTGTATAAAAGAAATCCCAGGGGTGTTGTACTACTTCACCATCTAGCTTTCGAGTTTTCGAGTCTTCCTCTTCTTTCCAGGGAAACCCAGAAACTACACCTTCTTCTTCTTGAGAGCGATGGCGAATCCTTGGGCCGATCCTTGGGCAACCGCTTGCGCTGAGGAACATGCCCGCCTTGCCACAGCGACGGCCGCCGTAGAGGCTGAATGGCAACGCTGGCGGGAGGACTTCACAGAGCAGACCACTCAAAGGGCCATTAGAATCCTTGTCAGCGGCCATCCGCGACTCTACGCGGTGCGCACTCCATTGAAGGACGCTCTCGTCTCCTCCATCCTCGACGTGAAGTGGCCATCGAGAGAGTGATTTATCTTTCTTTTATATCCCCGCGAGCTAGCGGCGAGTCCTAGCTCGATGTGCTACGCCGCGGGAAATGTAATTAGGCCTAAGAGCCTTTTGAATGAAAGACTTTTGGGGAATCCGAATATCTTTTCTTTCTTTAAATTTGATTTTGCGACATTGCTTCTTCTCGTCTTGACCTTGAATCCGCAACATTGCTTCATCCGAGTAGTTAGGACCGCCCGCTCCCAAGCCGGCACTCAGTGCTTAACGCGAACCTCCCAGAAGGAATCACTCGGCCAGCCGAGTGGTTATCCAAGCCCTTCCCGAAAAGGCCACATCCAGCGCTAGACTAAGGCTCAGCCCAGAATGCGAAACGCTGCCCATTGCGATAAGTTAGGAACAGGAGAACGAAATCGGTTCACCTCGCTCACTTTTCGCGCCAGTCTGTTAGTCTCTCCCAGCGAACTCAACCGCTAGGGTTCTTCTCCGTCGCAACCTCCGCCGCCACCTTCTCTGATCTGCAATGGCTCCACCATCTCCCGCCGCCCCAAAGGCTATCAAGAGCGGGAAGGAGTGGATGAAATCCATCACAACCGAACGGAGGCTACAGAAGCTGGTCTCCATCGGCGTGCTCCCCTCTGAGGAGTTTGCGTCTTGGCGCGCCGCCGCTGGCGAATCCTGCTCCAGAACTCGCTCCAACGAGGTAGTGGTCTTTGAATCTTTCTTTCTCCGCGGCTTCGGCCTTCCTTGCTCTCCTTTCTTCCGGGGATTGCTTCATTTTTACGGGATCGAAGTTTTGCACTTGAACCTGAATTCTGTCTTCCAAATCGCGATTTTTGTCCACATCTGTGAGGCGTATCAAGGGATCACTCCTCATTTTGACCTCTTCAGATATCTTTACATTCTCAAGCCTTTCCCCAACAAGAACTTTCCCAAGGCCGCCGGAGGCGCGGGATTTCAATTCCTGGAAGGGGCCCGAAAATATTATTTTGATCTTCCTTTGAGAACCTCCAACAAGGGTTGGCACTCGGAATGGTTTTACTGCGCAAATCTCCCCCAGCCCTCCCTTCCTTCTCCGGTGAGTGCCCCACAGTCCATCCCTCCTGGTCTTCTCCTCTCGCCGATGGTGAAGGAAGCCAAGTGAAGGAACTTCTTGTTCTTCTCCAGAGAGCAAAGACTGTCGGGCTTACTGGCATCGGCGTAGTCTGGAACTACACTCAACGTCGTGTCCAGCCCATCAAGGAGAGGGTGCATCTATCCTTCGAGTACTCGGGGCCAGAAGACGCCACTCGAGAAACTGGGGACCCACTCTCGCAGAAGGACTTATCCAGCCGAGTGGCTGAGCTGTTCGCTCCTGGCTCTGAGATAGTCCACACAAACTGCCCGGCGGCGTATCGTCTGTCATTCCCTCCACCAGCGGTAAGGACAATATCCTTCTCAACTCAACCGTGGTTGTTGGGACGATACTGAAATTGATTCTAATCTGATTCATACGCAGGGACGCAAGGCTTTCTTTTCCACGTATCTAGTCCCGGAAGCTCCTCACCACAAAGAGGCACCGCGCAAGCGTCCCGCGGAGGACTCGGCTAGTGCTCCTCCGGCCAAGAAAGGCAAGGGGGTCGTTTCAGGGGACTCGGACAAAGACGACGAAGATAACGTCCCGCTCCTGCGCCGCCGCCGCTCAGCTCCAAGGTCACCATCGGCTCCGGCGAAGCAGCCACGAAGCCCTCCATCTTCCCAATCCACTGGCCCAACGGCCGTGTCAAGGGCAGAGAAACCTCCCGGCAGTAGCCCGAGTGGTTCGGGCGTCCGATTCAGATTTAAGTTTTTCATGTCATCGCAAAGGTATCCCCTCACGATGTTCTCTTCACAACTTGTAATGAATCTGTGTCATGAAAAGTCTTCAATTGCTTTCAGAAAACACGTCGATGATGATGACGAACCGCCAAGCTCACATGGCGGCGAAGCGCCAGCCCCAGTGCCACCAAAGTCCGATCGCCGAGCCGAGCCCCAAACAACAAAGGACCCGACTGGGCACACCACGCCTCGCCAAGACTCCGATCCATCTTCTAGCACTCGCCAATCCTCGCCGGCGAAGGGGAAAATCCTAGCTCCGGCTCCCGGGAGCTCGGAACCAGAAATCGAGGAGATTCCTCGCCCTTCCACCAAAGCTCACGCTCCACCCCTCCGACTCAAATGGAGGAAGGAGATGGAGGGCTGCGAGGTCGACGACGGGCAAGAGGCCGAAGAATGGGAATTGCTGGACAATATGGCTATAGCCCAAGCCGAAATATATAAGGTAAAACCCTTCCATGCCTTGAATCCTCGCTTCGCATAGGGGAACCCTGCTAACCTTCCTCCCATCTCCACGCAGCGCATGAAAGAGAGATCGAGGCAAAAGTCCGTATGCATGGAGAAAACAGTGGACGAGTTAAAGACCCGCGACGAATATGACAACGTGTTGTAAGCCATTAAGTCGCAATACCGCGGCCGGATCGGAGAGCTCCAACAAGAAGTCACTGAACTCCGATTCCGCTACATGGAAGAGTCCAACACCATCCGCGGTAGAAACCCCGAGTAGTGCTAAACCTTTACAGAAGGAATGCTTCTTAGATGATGATCCTTGAGACCCGCTTTTGAATGCAGCGCTAAAGGCGAGGCAGAAGGCCCTGGAGGAAGAAGTCTTCCGAGCCAACACTCGAGCCGAGAAATCGGCTAAAGAGCTGGAAGGTAACTTTCCACCACTGACTCTCCCTGGCTCCACCCCACTGAAGTCCGACTGGTTTATCACATCCAATCGATTGCGCAGAGCATCGGGAGAAGACAAGGGCACAATTCCAAGTTCTGGATGAGAAAGTGAAGTCTGCCCACGAACGTCATAACCGCACTCTGATGAGGATAGCTCCGACGCTCCGATACCTTTTGACGGGGCCTCAAATTTGCTTACCTTTGAAACCCGTCCTGTGGAACAGCACTAGTCTCTGGATCAGTACACTAGTGCCACACATCACATAGCTGGATCATCACATACAATATTGAATCGAATTATCTAACAAGATGAACATGTCATTCAAATGCTTATACTAAATACATCGGTATGTCTATTAGACAGTTATATTACAATAAAGATATTGTTCAGACGGAAGCTACGCTATGATTTTAAGTGAAGATCCTAGTCTATGTATGTGACCTCCGGACTATAGGAGAGCCTATATCTGACCGGCATCGAACACTGCATCTCCATCTTCACGGCACGCGTATTCTCCATCTTCAGGGTCTCCAAAATCTAAAAGAATGAGTGGGTGCGAGGGTAAGTGCGCAATCAAACCGCACTTGCAAGTTAACACCGTCCTTAATGCATAATAGTGATAGAGGCTTTATAGTGGAGTTCATGGATATTTTATTTGCAGAAATGCCAATTTTTGAAATAACATATATTAAAGCCTATACCTAGCCATTTTCGAAAGGACATCTCCAAAAAGATGTCGAGGAAAGAGTATATCAATATTTACCAAATCATAACCCTTGCCACACAGGCATCACACTTATGCCACACAGGCATGCGTCCCATCTTCTTTCTCCCACCATCATTCCGGGTCGGCAATCCCCGTTGCGAACCACTATCTTTCCCGAGTCACGTGAACCGGGAACTCAACCCACCTCGCTGATTGCCGTTCAACGGATGGCATCGGCCCCCCCAGTTCACTCCGGTAGACAGGGTCATATCTCTACACAAGAAACGGCATGAAACACCTTCACCTCAGGATTGGTTACGGGCTACATAAGCCCAAGCTACACAAGCCTTTTAGGTTACACAAACCTATATTTGGATACACAATCCACCAATCCCGCGCCCCGCGCGATGGCCACGCGTTGTGGTGTGAGGGACCATAAGCTTACACAAAGGGTATGGTCGGCGAATCTCCGCTGTGCCCAACACATGAGCACCCTCCCAGACGAGCCCAAACTCCATCTGGATTCCACCTTCTCATTATCATTACCTCTTACATAGGTATTTATCACACAGATAATTTCTCTGGGTCCACCCTGCCCAACATCCTTCTCTTCCTTCATTCCCATCCCCATTTCCCGTTATCTCATCTCACGAGACCATACTCACACATCAACACATGCAACACAAAGCCCATCATGATCAAGGTATGTGGTGTATCATGTCCACCAGTAAGTTTTGGCTTACCGGTGCGGGATTGGATACCCGATCAAATCAGTAGACCTAAGCATGTCTAAGCAAATCATGATTAACGAACAGGCATTATCAAATCATAGCAAGCATGCACTTTATATTTAAAACAAGATATCTTTAAAAAAACTGGGTAAAGGTATGAGCTATAGTGTTAACTCACCTTGAGGATCAGAAGACTGACTGTGACTATCTTCTGGGTATTCACCCTCTGGAAATGGGTCCTCTGTTTAAGAGCAGTGATCATGAATTACGGAGTATTCTAAATAGATTGCGAATGCAGATGCAGGGTTGGGTGCTGATCGCAAACGGAAATACTAAGCTAATGGTCTGAGGCTGATAAGGGAAAAATTACTAAAATACCCCTAAGTATAATTCTTATTTGGGAAAGGTGAAATTATCTATATTTAAGTCTTCTTTAATATATTGAGAGCCTCTTTTCTATTCCAAGATTAAACTCACAATGTTCCCAGTGCGTGAAGTATATCTAGGATCTTCTGGGAAATAGCTGGAACAGTAACGGACAAGCCCATCACTGTGCGAGACGTGGGAAGACCGAGCGGCCCAAACCGGTGCAACGCGGCAAGCCGAAACGACCCATTCGGCCAAGAGCACGCTAGGTGGCCATGTCGAAGACGCCATATAGAAGTGCGCCTACATTTAACCCGACATGCGGGCCAAGGGCCCACTGGATAGCGACTCAGTACTAAATGGAGAGAAACAGAACAGAGAGGGAAAGAGGTTGGCAAGTGAGTCCCAGAGGTTAGTGATCCTTGTCTTACAGTGCTGGAGCCGATGACATCATGATGATGTCATCACCATCAACCTCTCGCCGGCGTGCGAACCCGAAAAGAGAACTGAGGTTTGCCAACGCTAGAGGCTAGGTCATTGGCTAAAGATCATACCTACGGGCTCAGCGAAACAATGCGCGTCTATTGGCGCTTACGCCAAGACTAATGGTGATCGAACGCGATGGCGCCATTGCCGGTGGCGGCAAGACGGCTCGGCATCAAACGACGACTACGCTAGCGTACAACTCCGATCAAGACAACCACTGCGACGATATTCTACCTGGTATTTTAAAAGGATATATTGCATATTTTCTAAAATACCCTTAGGGAATTCCTATTTGGAAAATCTGAAAGTTCTATATTTATATCTTCTAAAATACCCTTGATTTGCATTTTAAATTAATAAATAAGGCCTTTAAATACCTACTTTGATTCGTTTATGGAAAATCCTATAAGTTAGTGGCAAGATTATAATTTTCCTATGATGTAGACTAAATCTAATATTTTCTGTAATTATTTTGAAAATTGTGGAGTTGATTTGCTATTTGTACTAGTAAATAATAAAGAAGTCATATTATTAATTTTACGTAAAAATTTATTAGTGAAATATGCAAACTTATATATTTACCGGGCTCTATACAATATCTAGTATTTTACATAATTTTTATCATTCTCCTTATATTTTAAATAAATCGAAAACCATTTCTTTGATTTTATAAACAGCATAATTCCTAATAGTGACGTCATGCTGACGTCACCTCGTCTTCTTCCTCCGTGCAGCGCACAGCCCGTGGGAAGAAATGGCGATTGCAGGAGCTACGGTCCTCCGTTTTGGACGTTCTTGGGCTCTACGGATTGATCTCGACGGCGCGCTTCTAATGGTTCCATATACACGGCCGGCGGCGGCCGAAATCGGCGGCTCGGCAAGCTACAGCGGTGGCGCCCTCGGGATCAAACGGCAACGGCGGCACAGTGGGGTTCCGATCAATATGATGCATGGGAGAGCTTCGGGGAGGGAAGTGGGTGCTTACCGTGTGGTTAACGAGGACAGAACGGGCTCGAGCAGGCGTGGCAACGCGCGACCCCGAGACGACGCGGAGCAGAGCAATGGCGACGGCGAGCTCCGACGACAAACATGTCAAATCAAGTGTGGGGAAATGCTCGTGAGGTGGAGGAGATACTACCAGCGCAAGGAATCGGGCCGAGGCTTACCGAATAGGAAGAAATCGACGGAGAGACACTCGCCAAGGATTTCGGGTCGACGAGAAATCGAGGCTGTTAAGGAAGAATTTACATGTACCAAGGAAAAGGCCTGTGTCCTGCTGAAAGAAGTTCGCCCGACTGCCACCCATATAGTTAGATAGTTGGATTTGTAAGTGTATATGTCAACCAAACATTGGATTGATCCTCGATACTTGTGATCTTATTTATCCGAGCATTTGGCTTTATCCTCGAGTGTTAGGAATTAGCACTTGGCTATCTCCCCGTGCACCAACGGAGTAACTAAACGTTGTCTTTGGCAAGTACCAGCGCCATTACTCAAGAATTTTCATAACACCCGAATTCGATCAATAGATGTAAAGAGAAAACAATTTTTATTGATGAGATAGGGTGCGGTTGACTCCGCACACTATTTAGTGTAGCCCCCGACTTACTGCTTAGTCGTTTACGGCTAAGTAGCAAGTCAGAAAAGGGAACTAATTACATGTTGCTTGAATACAAGACTTTAAGAGTAAAAACGATGTAGCTGCTCGATGTTCCATGTGTTAGGCACTTCGGATCCGTCTTCACGCTGTAGCCGGTAAGCCCTCGGGCGGGTCACTTCAGCGATCATATAGGGGCCTTCCCAGAGTGGGGAGAGTTTATGCTCGTGCTTCTGATTTCTTCGGAGGACTAGATCTCCCTTGGAGAACGCACGGCCCCGTATGTTGCGCTGATGGTAACGATGCAGGCCCTGTTGGTACTTTGCCGACTGGATCATTGCTGCTTTCCTGGCTTCCTCGAGCCGATCGAGGTCTTCATATCTTGCTTCATCCGACTGATTATCGTCGAAACCAGCGACCCGAGGGGACTGGAACTTCAATTCAGTCGGGAGGACCACCTCTGAGCCATAGACTAGGAAAAAGGATGTATGTCCGGTGGCTTGGCTTGGGGTTGTTCTGAGCCCTAGAGCACCGAAGGCAACTCCTTAACCCAGCGTGTAGCGTACGGCTTCAGGCGATCGAAGATTCTGGTTTTAAGCCCTTGTAGCACCAATCCATTGGCACGCTCCACCTGCCCATTGCTCCTTGAATGGGCAACCGAGGCATAGCAGATCTTAATGCCCAGCTCCTCGCCCCAATCTTGAAATTCGCTGTCTTTGAACTGAACGCCATTGTCGGTGATGATACGATTGGGTACGCCAAAACGCACAATAATGTCCCGGAAGAACTCGCGTGATTCGGCCGTCGTGATTACAGCAACCGGCTTGGCTTCAATTCATTTGGTAAACTTGTTGATGGCGACGAGGAGATGGGTGAATCCGCCATGCGCCTACTTGAGGGGCCCACCATGTCCAGATTCCAAACGGCAAAAGGCCAATAGATTGGAATTGTTTGTAGATCCTGAGCCGGCATGTGAATCTGCCATGCAAAGAATTGACACCCGTCACACCTGCGTACTATGTCCTCCGCGTCGGTGACAGCAGTCGGCCGGAAGAATCCCTGTCGATAGGCTTTTCGTACCAGAGTGCTGGCCGCCGCGTGGTACCCACATTCTCCCGAGTGGATTTCATTAAGTAGATCTCTACCTTCTTGCTCGGATATGCAATGCCTTAGTACTCCGGAACTGCTTTTTCTGAAAAGCTCGTCCCCGACTACCTTATAGCTTTTGCTTCAGCGTGTAATGTACTCGACGAGGTTTTGATCCTCAGGCAGCTCCTCACGAAGAAGATAATCTAAGTAAGGCTGAGTCCACCCGGGATTGATCGATAATACCTCTGCATCAGGTTCTGGCTGCTTCTCTTGATCTTCTTCCGGTGCAGATGATAATTTGATAGACGGCGCGCGCAGTTCTTCGACGAAAACACCAGTCGGGACTTGCGCCCGAGTGGATCCCATCCGCGTTAGCTCGTCTGCTGCTTCGTTGTCACGGCGAAGCACGTGCGTGAGCTCCAGTCCGTCGAACTTGTCTTCTAGTTTCCGCATCTCCTGACAGTAAGCCGCCATGCTGTCGCCAATACAAGACCACTCCTTTTGAACTTGGTTGACCACGAGTTGGGAATCCCCGCGTATCATTAACCGCCTGACACCGAGTGATATGACGACGCGTAGCCCGTGGATGAGTGCCTCGTACTCGGCGGCGTTGTTGCTGACGGAAAACAATATCTGGAGAACGTAGCATAGCTTCTTTCCAGTCGGCGATATGAGCAAAATACCAGCCCCCGCACCGCTGAGCATGAGGAAACCATCAAAGTACATCGTCCAGTACTCGAGATTCTCCTTTGCTGCTGGGGTTTGGGCTTCTGTCCACTCCGCGACGAAATCAGCTAATGCTTGAGATTTGATGGTTAGTCGAGGCCTGAACTTTATTTCAAAGGCTCCAACCTCGACTGCCCACTTTGCAATCCTCCTAGTGGCTTCCCGGTTATGAAGTATGTCTCCAAGCGGGAAAGAAGTGACCACCGAAATTTTATACTCTTGAAAATAATGCTTGAGCTTCCGCGATGTGAGTAACACAGTATATAGAAGCTTTTGAATTTGTGGGTACCTTGTTTTGGATTCGTCCAATACCTCACTTACGAAGTAGACCGGGCGCTGTACCTTCTGGAGGGAGCCCTCCTCATCTCGTTCAACCACCAGGGCGCTGCTGATGACGTGAGTCGTGGTGCCGATGTAGAGTAAGAGAGGCTCCTGGAGCATGAGAGGGACCAACACCGGAGGCGTGGTGAGGAACCTCTTTAGATCTTCGAAGGCTTCTTGTGCTTCCGCTATACACTGAAAATCATCTTGTCGGCGTAGGAGCCTAAGGAAAGGCATGCCTCGCTCCCCGAGTCGAGAAACGAATCGGCTGAGTGCCACTGTGGATAACATAGACCCTAGGTACCCACACGGTGGGCCTAAGAGACCACCCGACAGGGGATGGACCAAGTCGGGTGGATAAGAACGTATACCACTCGGACTCTAGAAGGCTTGCCCGGCAAGGAAAGACATAAAGATAGAAGCCTATCCCTAATTAATAGGGAAGATATACTTGTAATCCCGGATAACTACTAGAAGATAGAGATAGGAATCCTGCCTCGTAACCGACCAGGACTCTATCTTGTTACCCTGCCCCCCCAATACATAAGGTAGGCAAGGAGCTCCCTTGTTCGGCATCTTGATCATATTCCTAGGTTGATCATCATCTCTCTCCACGTTGATCATCAGATCACCATATAACCTCAGAGCACAGGAAGTAGGGTATTACCTCCGCCATGAGGGCCCGAACCTGTATAAATCCCTGTCTTGTGCTACCATCGAGTTTGGATCTTGTGCATCGCCCCATATATAATCATTGTCGGCGGTGACCCCCTAGTTAGTCACTAGCCGACAGTTGGCGCGCCAGCTAGGGGACTCATCCAACGGCTATACGTCCAACGGCTTTAGCGGTGACCCCCCAGTTAGTCACCAGTCTACGGTTCTTGATTAGCGTCCCCTCGTACAAGTCTATGGCTCGGCGACAAGCCACGATGCATCCAGTGAGTTTCTGCACATCCTTCTGATTGGTCGGGGGCTTCATCTTGATGATGGCGTTGACCTTCTCTGGATTAACTTCGATTCCCTGGTTGGAGATGATGAATCCGAGTAGTTTGCCAGACGGAACCCCAAAAACGCACTTCTCAGGATTCAGCATCATCCAATATGCCCTTAGTCTTTCGAATGTCTCGGTCAGATCTGTTATGAGATCCCATCTGAATTTTGTTATTATAACGACGTCGTCGACATATGCTTCCACGTTGCGTCCAAGCTGAGTGCGAAAACACCGCTGTATGGTGCGCTGATAAGTTGCGCCAGCTTTTTTCAGTCCGAATGGCATTGTGATATAGCAGAAAGCACCAAAAGGCGTAATAAACGATGTTTTGATGTAATCCTTCTCCTTCAGATTGATTTGATGATAGCCCGAGTAGGCGTCCAGAAAACTCAGGAGCTCGCACCCGGCGGTAGAATCCACCATTTGGTCGATGCGGGGGAGCCCAAAAGGATCCTTGAGACACGCTTTGTTGGGATCAGTGTAGTTGACACACATCCGCCATGTCTTGTTCTTCTTCTGCACCAGGACCGGATTGGCAAGCCACTCGGGATGATACACCTCCTTGATGAACCATGCTGCCAACAATTTGGTGATTTTGTTCCGTATGGCGTCTTTCCGATCCGGAGCAAATCTTCGTAGACGCTGTTTGATAGGTTTCGTCTTTTCATCGACGTGGAGGGAGTGCTCGATCACCTCCCTCGGAACACAAGGCATGTCCGAAGGTTTCCAAGCGAACATGTCCTAGTTGGTCCGGAGGAAAGTGACGAGAGCGTCTTCCTATTTGCTGTCGAGCCATGTCCCAATCACGGCTGTCTTGGCCGGATCGGACGGGTCCAACAGAATCTTCTTGGTTTCTTCGGCTGCTTGGATGGATGTTTTGGCCTGCTTCTTGGCTGGGACGTCCCCCTCCTCCTGAAGGGATGCGACCTCCACCGGATCTTCTCCATCTCAGCAGAGGAGTCCAATGCATGCGTCATCTCATAGCTTTCGCTATCGCAAAGCAGGGACTGTTTAACGTCACCAGGGAGGGTGATTACACCATTGGGACCTGGCATCTTTAAGACGAGATAAGTATAGTTGGAAACCGCCATGAATTTGGCAATCCCGGCCTTCCCAAGATGGCATGATATGCCGTCTCGAAATCAGCCACTTCGAAACTCAGACTATCGGTCCGATAGTTATCCTTAGTCCCAAACGTAACGGGCAAAGAGATCTGTCCGAGTGGTATTGCGGACGTCCCGGGAATTACCCCATGGAGAGGAGATGATCCCTGTCGTAGCTCGGAACGCGGAATATTCATCTGGTCCAAAGTCTTGACGAAAAGGACTTTAATCCCGCTCCCGTCATCGACCAGGACCCTTTTTAGTTTGCTTCCACGCATGACCGGATCCAGCACCAGAGGATACCTCACAGGGAAGGCGATCTGATCCGGGTGGTCCGATCGGTCGAAGGTGATAGGCACCTCGGACCAACGCAAGTATTTTGGGATCACGGGCATGATAGTATTGATCTCCCGAGTGGTAAGCTTTTACTTCCGCTTGGACTCGTACGCGTCGGAGCCCACGAATATGTAGTTGATCTCGCGCTCAGCGTCCTGGTAATCTCCATCGGGTTTCTTGCCTTGGCCGCCCTTTGCCACCGGCTGCTTGGAGTTCTCGGCAAACTTCTGCAGAATGAGGCAATCTTTTGCAGAGTGCTTTCCTCGAGGATGGAAGGGACATAACGAATCCATCGCTTTGTTGTAGTCGTTGTCGTTAGGGGGCTTAGGTCGATTGCGCTCCACATTGGCGACCATCTCATCCCCTTCCGCTTCTTATCGTTGGGTTTGCTTTGTTCGTCGTTAGGCTTCTTCCTGGGGCCTCCGTCATTGCCACCGCGATGATTTGCGATGGCCACCTCGACTTCGGCCTCCTGGTCCGCCATCGTGAACATGGCCTTGAGATTACGCGGAGTCACGGATCATCTGCCTAATTAGCTCCTCGGATTTACATCCGACGAATAAGGCATCAATGACTGTTTGCACCGAAACGTCCCGGATCTCGTTCTTCTTCTTGGTAAAGCGCTTGATGAACTCACGAAGAGTCTCGTTCTTGCGCCGGTGTAGCTGTCCAATCTCCCATCTTCCCGCGGGCCTTTCATAGGTCCCTTGGAAATTGGCGATGAACTGCTCCTGGAGGTCATCCCAAGACTCGATCGAGTTCTCCGGGAGTCCCGTTAGCCAGGTCTGGACGGTTGGGGTCAAAGCGACCGGCAAGTAGTTTGTCATGACGTTTTGATCACCTTCTACCACGCTGACTGCTAAGGCATAGACCTGCAGCCAGTTCTTTGGGTCCCTCTCACCAACGAACTTGTCGATGCCTTTGAGGTTAAAACCTTCCGGTCAGACCACTCGGCGAAGATCGGGGGTAAAGGCCCGTATCCCCTCCAAAGGTCGTGGCCGCCTCCGCCTTGGGGATCTGCTGCGATGCTCCCGCCACGGGCCTTGGCGATGCTCGTGACGGTGGTCGCGCCGATTAGCGGTGCTCTCGGCTTGATCATCAATGCGACGGCTGTGATCACTATGAGAGTTCAGCTCGCCGTTGTTGCGCTCCCGCCGCTTGGCTTCAATGTCTTGTCGAAGATCATGGGCTGGCGATTGGTGGGAATCGCCAGCCGCAGAGGCGCGAGCCCGGTTCCGATTGCGCGTTCTGATTGCGAACCGAAGCGGTCGGAGCAGGGAATGCCTCGTTTTGTTGTATGGCAGCCATCTCCACGATAGCCGTCGGTCGAGCGAGGGTCTGGGCGAACGGGCTGCCTTCTGGGAGTTGCGGTGCAATGGTCTTAAGAAGAGTCTTCGAAGCGATGACGTTTGCTTCGGGAGTGGTGTAGACCTCCTGGTCCCTTAGCTTCACCGCGCGAAGTTCGTTCTGGACGTCGCGACCGCGGGCGCGAAGCTGACGTATGCGATCTTGATCCTCCACTCGGCGTGGATCCGGGTTCGCTGTGTCAGTGGCGATTTCCTCGTATGCGACAATCGGGGAGGAAGAGTGATGATCCCCCGCGCCAAGGACAAAAACTTCTCGGTAATTACGGACCTCAGCGCTCTCATCAGACTCAGATTTAGAAACAGAGAGGCTGACTTGTTCGCTCGCTCTGTCCAATGGGTTGGCCAGCATTGATGACACCCACGAACATGGCTGGATCTGATCCGAGTGGATCTGTCGTGCTCGCCGACTGGTTATCTCCTATCCAAATCTCAGATGAGATTCGCGCGGAGACCGCAGCGAAGCTCTCGAGTCCGGAGGGAAATCCAGCCAAAGGCACTGAATTGTTGCTAGGCGGAATATGATCCACGCCCATGCGGTTAAGCCCGCCGAGTCCTTTTTCGTCTTCCTCGGAAAAAGGTGCGAAGGCGAGCAGCGAGGGGGTCAATCCGCTGAAGGCGCTTGCTAAATTCTCCAAGCTAAAGGGCAATGGGTCACATTGATTGCGCGCACCTTTTTGAGAAGAGATCTCTCCGGGAGGAGAGAGGTGAAGATTGCCGACGCCGTCGGTGATGAAGTCCAGGGTGCCAAAACGAAGAGCCTACCCCAGCTTCATGGTGACGTGCGGCGATCTCTAGGGAGCCATCTAACTTGAGAGATGGTCTTGACACTGCCCCTACCTGACGCGCCAACTGTCGACTGATGGTTAACTGGGGGTTACCGTCGGCAATGAATTTGTACGAGGGGACGCTAATGAAGAACTAAGCTAGATGGTAGTACAAGACAGGGATTTATACAGGTTCAGGTTCTCAACGAAGTTAATACCCTACTTCCTGTGTTCTGGGATTATGTTTGATCAAGATGTTGGATACAGGATGATGCTAATGTCGTGTATGATGATTCATGCTGAGGGCCTCTACCCCATCCCTTTATATAGTGTAGGAGGAGATAGAGTTACATGATAACACGTGGTATATGACGGCTAATTCTGTTATGCTGTTACATGTCATGCATGTGTTTATCTCCTAATTACATGGAGATAGATCATATCGTCGGGACCTTCCTTGGAGCTCAAGGCGCGTGTAACCCGAGTGGTCTCTATCTTCAACCGGCTGACTTGGGTCGCCCCTATCTGCTCCCTTATGGGCCTTCTAGAGGATACCCGGGGCACATATAGTCCACAACCATGGTTTTACGAAATAATCAGAGAAAGTTAATCTAAAAGTGTACATCCTCCGCATTGCATGTTTTAGATAATTAAGAGGGAATGTGTGGCAAGTTTACACATATTCCCACCTATCTGGAAGGCATCGATTGATGACCAACATAGGGCGATATATTATGCCAGCGATGTTTGATGGATGGTTGGGAACCGCCACGACATTTAAATTACTGGGTTGGAGATGCACATACCAATTAGATGTAAACGCTCTGAGATTCAGTGCAATTGGAGCAGCTATGGGAAAAGTGGTATACACCTACGCAAGGTAGAATCATGATATCATGCCAGTCTCTTGGAGTGGGGACTACGGGATTTATATCTATTCTCATACTCGAGTGATAGTAGTATTTCAAATTTAAAAGGAATCAATTCTTCTAAATAAATTATTTTTTCTAGGTGTTTCGGTTGACATTGAAATCTTGAGAAGGTCACAGAATGATTCATCTTGCATTTTGTCTACTTATACTTGCTGAATACTGTCCATTCACTTTTGTATTTATACCCTTTTTATATCCTAGCTATGGAGAGGAATTTGGTGACTACATCGTAGTTGCGGGGACTGAGGGTTACCTAGAGGGGGGGAGGACCCCAAGTGTTACTACGTATATGAGAATAGCGAGTAGACGACGTTCATATAGACAACGTCATAATAACGGGTATTTTAGTTATCTGTTAGCTTGTTTATTCCTGTTGTGCAGCTATGGTATTGGGCTTACTTTAGAACTCTGAATTGTACCTTATTGTTGATTGTTCGTTTGTAATAATCATTGACAGCCCTGCGTGGTTGCTGTATGCAATGAATGTATGTTAGTCTTTAATGGTTGTTATGCTGTCATACTCTATTCTGATGTATACTACAAAATGTTATCCTCCTTGGTTGATTGTTGGAGTAATACGTCCAGATTAGCATAGTTATCATGAATTAATGGTCTTGGTAGACTATTAGCTTGTGATAAATGTGCGGGTCGCCACAGGTGGTATCAGAGTAATGGTTATGAGAGCCACGCATATAAACCAGGGCTGAACATGTTTAGAAAAACATTCTTTTAGTTATATTGTCTCATAATATAAGTAGTAAACCTTATCACAGTACATTTAATTTATTTACATATTATCTATTAATTTCAGTATAGTATTTTTCTTAAAATTTAACTAACTCGTGGGAGGTACTAATTAAAGTAAATTATTGCAGGATGTCACGCAGTAGGATACCGTCTGAAATGGTGCATGGGGCTCATATTTTAATACTATGGCAGGAGGTTCAAGTTCAGGTGGCTCATTATCACTAGGGACTGGATCACTATTGGTGTGGCATTCTTTTGTGAAATGAAATTAGAAAGTGTATGCTATAGGAGGGTGTTATATTGCTAGGCACACATCACTTATCCGCATTCCTATGAATATTTTGAAAAGTATCCGCCATAATAAGAAAACCACACATCACTTCATTCTAAGCGAATGGGTAAATATCTTCAGCATTAGCATCACCAAACTCTAAATACCTAGCCCTATTCACGAACCCTGGAGTATATGCAGAAAAGTTACTAAAGGCTGTATTTCTTAAAACCTCTCTAAATTGCTCAACTATTACTAGGATAGCTTCCTTAGCGGCTTTCTGCATTTACATGTTGATATCCCAGAGTAGTACAGCAACGTGTGCTCACTGTAATATGCCAAAGTTATTGGGAATGCCTCTTATTATTACCCCTATTCTAGGTATAGCCCATCAACAAATATGTCATTAAAGTACTCAGGCTCAGCTGCTCCCAATGCATGCATTATTTACCATAGTATTAAAATATGAGCCCGTGCACCATTTCAGGCGGTATCCTACTGCGTGTCATCCTGCAATAATATACTCTAATTAGTACGGCCCACGGGTTAATCCAATTATAAGAAAAATATTATGCTGAAATTAATAGATCATATGAAAATAAATTAAATGAACTATGATAAGATTTACTACATATATTAGGAAGCAATATAACTAAAAAAATATTTTTCTAAACATATTCAGCCCTGATTTATATGCGTGGCTCTTATAACCATTGCTCTGATACCACCTGTGGCGACCAGTATATTTATCACAAGCTAATAGTCTATTAAGACAATTAACTCAGGATAACTATCCTGATCTGAATGTATTACTCCAACAATCAACCAATGAGAATGATATTTTGGAGTATACATCAGAACAGAGTGTTATAGCAGAACAACCATTACAGGCTGACATACATTTATTGAATACAACAACCACGCAGGGCTATTAATAATTATTACAAACTAATCTCAATACCATAACTGTACAACAGGAGTAAACAAGTTAGCAGATAACTAAAATACCCGTTATTATAACGTTGTCTATATGAACGTCGTTTACTCGCTATTCTCGTATACGTAGTAACCCTCGGGGTCCTCCCCCTCTGGGTAACCCTCAGCCCCTGCAGCTGCGACGTAGTCACCAAATTCCTCTCCATAGTTAGGATCTAAAAAGAGTATAAATACAAGAGTATACACGGTATTCAGCAAGGATAGTTGTAAAAATGCAAGATGAATCATTCTGTGGCCTTTTCAAGATTTCAATATCAACCGAGACACCTAGAAAAATAATTTATTTAGAAGAATTGATTCCTTTTAAATTTTAAATACTACTATCACTCGAGTATGAGAATAGATATAAATCCCGTAGTCCCCAATAAAAGAGACTAGCATGATATCATATTTCAACCCTGCGCAGGTGTATACCACTTTACTCATAGCTGCTCTAGTTGCATTGAAGCATAGAGCGTTTACATCTAATTTGTATGTACATCTCCAACCCAATAAGTTGAAAGTCGTGGCGGTTCCCAACCATCCATCAAACTCTTGAACTAACTATTGATGCCCCTGCCCTCAGTAGCAAACATGGCTGACATAATATATCGCCCTAGGTTGGTCATCAATTGATGCCTTCCAGATGGGTGAGAACATGTGCAAACTTGCCACACTTCCCCTCTTAGTTATCTAAAATATGTAATGTGAAGGATGTACACTCTTTTAGATTAACCTTCTCTGATTATCTCGTAAAACCATGGTCGATATGTTCGATACGGCTCAATGCTCAAATGATATAATAATTATCTTATATAATATTAGCAGTGCATAGCATCGGCATCACACCTGTAGCTCTAAGTGATCCCATCACCCTGGATAGAACTCACTACTCTAATCTTAACAGCCCACACTTATTTATGAAAACAATATTTGAATGCAGCTACTGGAGGTGATAATATTTCCAAAATAATTTTATAATTAAAATATTCCAATTGACATGATCAAAAGATAACTTGCCTTGGTATGGATAATAAAACACAGCTGCCTCTTCACTCCCTCGAGGATAAACCTCCGCTTGATTTAACACGTTTCCTGAAACCACGATGATGCTAATATTTAGCTACTACATATAATAATTGTACTAGTAAAAATGTCTGTACGTTGCAACGGGAGAAATCGACCAATATATAACCTATGTTCAGACATTACAATTAAATCAGAGAAAAGAAACATTCTGAGAGTGCGACATATTATATACCTATCTGGCCAAGCAACACGATTTCATCATTAGCTTAATCCCACAATGAACGTCACACCGGTCTAAACACACAAGGAAAACCATCGTCCCTACATCTGTGGCTACCAACTCAGCATCGACATCTTCCATTATCCTTCTTGATCAATACATGCAAGGTCAAAAACAGATCATCTTGGGTCAGATAAAAGCATGAACCTTTGCATAAAAATGAAATGAAAGTGGTGAAAGAGAACAAAGCAATACACAACACAACATGATTTTATATTGTTTTTCTTATTTTTAGCACATCAAGAATCATGTAAGCAATTAAGCACAATTAATTGCACCATAGACGTGTTTTTTTAGAAAAGAAAAATTATATCAGCTTTAACACAATCAATTTTCTAACATATGTATAACAAAGCAGAGCCAACAAAAAATCTATACAACAAATACACTGCTCCAAACTATAAAAACTAAAAAAATCAACTCCTTCAGTTTTCCCAACACTTGAATTTAGAATTCATGGTAAATCAACAAAAAAACATAATTTACAAGTTGGATCGATCCTTGGAAATGAGAAAAGGTATTACGTCATTCAGAATATTTCTCTTTTAACTGTTAATACTATATTACAGCATACAACATTCCTAGAACATATAATGATATGAACCATACATTCCAATAACTTAGATGACAAATTTAATCTTCGGAAAGTCACAAAAGGCAAATCTACATATAACTTTCTTGGTAGCCAATTTTATTGGAAGTTAGATCAGTTAAGTCAAATAAGACGAAGAGAATGAGGCCTTATATTTACATGCCACTTCTCAATTATTTAAGGTTTGGATTTATCGGTTGCCTTAGTTCACTTCCAACACTTGCAGAAAGCAAGTTACTTACAGATTGCGCTTTTTTATGAGAGGTCAATGGACGATTAGGCCGGTATGTATGGTTTTGCCTCTTAGCCCACAACCGGAAGCGTTGAAACTGTATTGGGATGCCATATTCCTTTGCAACTCCCTCCTATTAAACAGTTTTTTCGGCAGCAATTAGGCCACCATTTAGTTCACTATAAAAGTATATTTTCTCCTGATCGGCTTAAAGCTCTTGGCCATTATACTTATGAGTAATATATGCCATCCTTAGTCAACTTCAGTACGTGATAATTACAGAAGACCAGAATAAAAGAACTGCAAGGTGGCAATAGAAATAGTAAAAGATGGGAATTATGCTATGAGACACAAGACAAATATAATAGATAAAGTAATCCTTATGTAAATTTATGTATATCAAATCACTTGGGTACATTTTAAATAATTCTTCTATTAGAAAAATTATTGTTCACAAAATATGTGACAACGAATGCGACAATTGGTATGGCAGAGTTATTTCTACAAAGTTGCTAGCACAACAAAACAAATATAGGAGGCTCTCAGGTCGCAGTTAATATGGAGTCATCATATTATAGAAATAGTAGCATATAACCTTCAAATCCATCCTTCGAAACCATCTCCCTTTTAGCATAAACTCACATTCCAATAAATCATCATTCGGACCGTAGTCAGCTCTGCAATGCAACAATGTAATAGTTGCTAATGCAATCGGTAACACATAATTAAAAATACTGATTCACAAAGGAGCAATGAAGCTCATGGTCATCTAGTGAATAGTTGAAAGGAAATTTTAGCTTGATAATTCGTTTAGCTCAAGCCTAATGAGCACACAGTGGCACATTTACAGCAGCCGCATATTGCACACACACTGACAAGCAGCAGCCCTAGGCAGCAAGCTCCGGCCACTCTAGCGAAACTGGGCAAACAATCCTAGCAACAGACCACGAACCCACCAGAACTACGGCGCCCGCGAGCACCCAATCCGTAGGCACCCACCGTCCAGGGCCGTTCCTGAGTTTTTGGGGGTCCGGAGCGAAATTATAAACGAAGGCCCCTAACGCAAGTATCAAATATTTTTATACGCATGTGTTTACGCCGTCTACCATTTTATCTAAATACTCTTGATCCATGCATGCATGCAATCACACACACGACTGCAAAGCTCATTTTAGTTCTTGTGGCATCGAATCAGGTTGCTTAATTAAGAGGAGGGCGAGCTAGCATGTACACAGAGGAGGACATGTTTCATTAGGATCATAATTTTAGCTCAAGGTCCAGATCTTGTGGATCATCTGAGTTCATACTCATCGATGAGTCTGTCGATTGGTTTAGGTCGTGATGTCTCTTCAAGGAAAGCTCATCCGATTAATGGACAACAATGAATTACATACAGAGTAATTAACACACTAAAATGGTAAGTACTCCTACTGGGGTGTGGGCCCCTGGGCTTGGGGGGCCCGGGGCGCAGGCACTGCTCGCCCCCCCTCAGGCACGGCCCTGCCACCGTCCACCAGCACCAGCACGCAAGGAGCGAATCGGACGGCAGGCAGGTGAGCTAATCTACCAACGCAACCACACGGAGCCGATCGACCCGGCCCTCTAGAGCGGGGCGCCGCCGCAACCGCCCGCCCGACCTCGACCACACCGGCGCGGCTCAGATCCGAACAGGCACCAAGCCACCATCCGAAACAAAGACGGCGCCGCGGGGGCAAAGGGGGCTCTCACCTGGGCGGGCGGATGATGAAATTGACGAGCTGGTCCATCAGGTGCAGGGAGAGGAAGGGAAGGAGATGCACCAGCGGCGTGGGGAGGAAACGTGCCGTCGGCAGCGAGGAGCGGCGGCGGCGCGACTAGGGTTCAAACCCTAGCCACGGCCGTCCGCCGTCCTGGGCGGTGGCGCGGGGGGAGTCGACGGGGTGAGATTTGAGGAGGCGACGGGAGGTCGCGGTGGCGCGGGTTAGGGAGAGGGAGGTCGCCGAATCGCCGCCGCCGCCAAGTCATCGTCCCCTGCGTGGCGCTGGAGAGGGACGGGGTGGCGTTGGTAACTTGGTGGCGATGGGGAGAGGGAGGGGCGGTGGGAGAGAGAGAAAGAGGGTCGCGAGAGAGAGGGCCAGCAGGTTCTCTATATTTTATTCTCTATATTTTTTTCTAAATCACTATTCGTTCCCTATATTTTCATCGTCTTCAGTAGAGTCTCTATCCTTAAAAAGATATAGAGACTCTGGAGAGAGTCTTTAAATATAGAGACTCTGGAGAGAGTCTCTAAATTTAGATGCTGAGATAGAGACCCTGTTGGAATGTTATAGAGATTGAAGTTGTCTGCAATAGTGTTTTAAGGAATCGCTTAGAGTCCCTGCTAGCCATGCTCTAAGGATGCAAGCAGGCCGACTTGCAGGCTGCCTGCAGGCCGCCGCTCCACCCCACCAGATTTAATTGGCAGTTACGCAGAGCCTGCTAGCGCCTGCTAACAAAACCTACGGGCACTTGCCATCGCCTATTCTAATCCTGCTAAGCGATTCCTCTGCTATTTGATCCAATTCTCCAGGTCATCACCAAGATGGGGTGCTTGCCATTGCTATTTCCAATTATTCAGTTAGCAATTCTCGGCGAAAATGTGCAGATGATCGATTCTTTTATTTGGAGAACTCATCTCCATTCAGCTGTTGATCACTGTGATCGTCAGGATGATCAGCTGGCATTAAGGACAGCATTGAAATAAATAAACTGAAATGATGTTTGTGCAAAAAATATCGGTTCTATGGATGATGCTTGCCATTCATTAGCTTCAGGGTTTTGAGATGGCATTGAAATAAATAAACTAAAACGATGTTTGTGAAAAAAATATCGGTTCTATGGATGATGCTTGCCATTCATTAGCTTTAGGGTTTTGAGATGGCATGTTAATTACTTGGTTGATGTCTGTAGTTTGACTGAAAAAACATGCATTGAGAAAGCTCGACTTTCCAGCACCAGAAAACAGAGGAAGACATGAAGAAATGGCTTCTCCGTAGCCACCCAAATGAGCTAAAAATCACCAAATCAACTGCACCGTGCTAAAAAAATCCCGATTAATGTGTATGGGTTGAAAAATCCCCAAATCAATCTACATCGTGTGCCCAAAAATCCCAAATCATCTTATACCGTGTGCTCAACAATCCCCAAATCAAGCTGGAACTTGCGCATCTTCAAATCAATCTGCAATGGCCGAGTCGCCGCCGCCGGAGCCACCTGGCGCGCCGCTGGTAGACCACGCCGGGACGCGCCGCTTCCTCCCTGTCGTGGGTTGGCAGCGGCGACCCTCTCACAGCCACATGGATTGGAGATGAGGCGCACTGGGATGTCCAGTATCCATTGAATAGCAGGTTCTAGCAGGCTTCGCAGGCCAGCCTGTTTAGCCGGCAACAAAATTAGCAGGTGACTGCGGAGGGCCACTAAGTCCATTTTTGCAGGCGGGCCTAGCAGGTTAGCAGGATGGCCCGCGCCTGCTGGGGGCTGGGGTGGCTCGGGATTAGGGCTGCGGTGTGGAGTGGGAAGGTTGGTAGCCATCGGATTGAAAAGCAATGATGGATGAGGCCTTCAAGTGGCAGAGAGAGAGGAGGCGTCCGATCGCGATCGGACGGTGCTAAGGGGTTGACGGACGAAAACTGGAGAGGGAAGAAGAAATCTTATTCTCTTTATATTAGTAGTAGATTAGAAATATGATGTAACGCTATTCCTATTCATCTTAGGTGTTGTAAAAAATCTTATAAATGAAAATGCTTGTTCAGTGAGTTTAATAAAAGTGCTTAGTACGTATTTGTTATATGAATTATCTTTGTGCAAGTGCTTATATCCAAGTAAATCTCTTAGCAGCTCACAAACTAAATCCCTTAGATCACTTAGCAGCTCACGAACTAAATCCTCCTTTCCTTTTATATCTACTATTCAGAACTTCTAGATATAACTATGCACTTCTCTTTTCTTCCTTTGCTCTTCACCAGACTCTACATGCAGCAATAGCAGCAACACAGCAGCATGTGGCTAGCAGTAGCTGCTGCGATCAGCAGTGCAGCGGCTACCTGCAGGGGCAGCAAGCAGCAGCATACAGCAGCGAGCAGCGGCAAGCAGCAGCAGCGCATATGCAACAGTAGCGGCAGCATGTAGCCAGCGGCGGCGGCGACCTGCGGCAACGGTGGCAGCAATCAACAGCATCGCCAAGGCATCTCTTTGCTCCCCCTCTTCCACTGCTCAACTCTGATTTAGCCCTTGATTTTCCCCATGCTTTTGGTTAATTTTCTCTGGATCTTTACCATAGGTTTTGGGGGAAAATAGTATACGCATGTGTAGATCTAATTAGAGGCTATGCATGCATGGTATTTGGAAGAAAATGTAAGATTTGAGAGAAAAATTCCACATTAGAACCTGGGTTTAGGGATTGGCTATGGGAAATACAGATCGGACCATGGTATAAAATTCTTTGATGCCTTTGCTTGCTCCTTCCTTGACTCAACGAGGAAACCGACCAGCCTCCTCCTTGCACGTGCGCCCGGGCTCCTGGTGGTGGACTTCCTCTCCTAGCCCTGGTGGCCTACTGCTCCCTCAATCGCCGGTCACCATGGCAGTATGTTTTGTGGAGGTGGATGTGCTGTGAGAAGAAAATGAGATGTGTGTGAGCTACGAAGAGGAAAAATGGGATGTGCCCACTTTGGAATGGGGTATTTTTCCCCTGGACACTACGTGTCCAACTAATTACAGTGCTAGGTGATGAGCTGTTTGAGAGTATGGTTACAGGTGTCTAGGGTTTTTTTCTACATTCTACAACTATGTTGGTTTATGAGTTGAGTACAAAAATGAAATGGGTATAGATGCTAGAGACGGGTAGTACCAGAGTAGGACATTGGATAGAGTGACAAACTAAATAATCTGGCCGAATAAGGCTTATATAGATCATTTTAAAAAATTGATTAAGTTGTAACTTATTTCTCTGACTGAATGTTCGTATAGTTGAACCTCATGTATATGAGATGATGATTTATGAGATATGGATGAATACTAAAATGCTCATCGCTCCTTCAAATTTAGTTCGGTTGCAGGTGGAGCCAAGAGTCTCTCTCGACCACCATGAAAAAACAGTCGAGCGAAAGTGACGTTGTTTTCGTTCCGTCATGACGGATGCCGGTAGCTGTGATCGGCTCGACTAGTATTATGAGACCGCGATAGTACGTATTGTGCCTCGACTATTGTTTATGAGTCATCGAGAATATCAATGGTGTCGATTGGCGGGGCGATTGCTTTAGTATAGCTGTCGATAGAGTTTCTTGACCGTCAAGATTTGGAAGAAATAGTGCATGTCTATGTAATTACGTTGCGGATCGCCGTCATACCGCTGGAAGCAGGTGGCAAGGTGGCGCTAGAATACGGATAAAGACTTGGCTGGAAAACATGCCACGTGAAGCGTAAACATGTGCAGTCCAAAAAAAATAATAAGGGATCGACTAGAACATAGGCGTCTGCGTTTTGCATTTAGTGCAGGTGATCTTTTTTAGTACGATTGTATAGAAATTTCACCATACAGAAGTACTGAAAAAACAATATAAAAAAATGAAAAAAAAAAACTCTGTAAGTTGTCCATCGAGCAAATTAGAAAGATAGAGAAGAGTAGATCGACGGGCCGTCGAAGCAGATGACGACGGCGGCCTCGAGCACAGCGGCCCACGTTCGCGAGCACTAAGCCTGCGTTTTGGCACTGCGTTCGTTCGCGAGCACGGCGGCCTCGAGCAGCGGCGTCAGCGCGCGGACGCCTGCGCGAGCGAGCGGCTATGCCCGCGCGAGCGAGCGCCTGCGCTCGCGACGGAACGTAGACGCCCACAAAGGAGCAAAACCGAAATAATAAATAATAAAGCAGGCCAGGCATGCATGCGTAGGATTATGATGTGGACAATCTTGTTATAATAAATAGATTCGCAGCTTCGATCCTCCCTGTTCGTTGTTCATTAACATTTGTCAATTGTGCCGCGAATCGAATCTCACCAGAGTGATTCGTTATTATCGTTCTCTTTAGGTAAACCACCATTTCCGATTCTTCAAGTTTTTTTTTTATTTTGTTTCTCGTCTCTTACTCTCGAGTCACAGAAAATAGTTTGATACTCGATTGTTTCGTACCCACTGGTTTGAATATTTTTATTGCTCAAGAATCAGCTACGCAAGGATCTTTTTATTGTGATAAAGGGTCATTTTAACCAAACCGTAGAGATCAGATTAGCCATTTGGCATCAACACCAAAGCCCATGCTCACCAGCATCGAAGTCACCATCGCACCAGGCCAAATCAAAGCCCATGCTCATATTCTCTCTTGCTAAACTTGATGGAGCGACTAAGAAAATTGTGCCCATACAAATCAAAGCCTTCTGCTCCCAGTCAAATCTCAAAGACTCAAAAGTCATCCATCTATCTATAAGTATATGCCAAAACGAGCGCTTTCATGGTTAATGGAACAAATCTAAATAAATAATTGGAGAAAATAGTAAAGAAATTAAGTTTGTAAAAAATTCTATGAGAGGAAAAAAGCAAAGGAAGAAAAATTTTAAATTTATGTTATTTGGAATTTTAGAAATTCTCTATTATTATGGATTTTTTAGGTTGAGCTTTTAGCCCAGACGTGGTTCCATTTTTATGTTTTTATTTTTTTACTTTTTATTGGTTTAAAAAAGTAAGTATGAGAAGAAGAAGAAGGGCAAAAGGAACATTATTTTTAAATTTTTATTTTTCAGAATATTGATAATTCTCAATTTTTGATGCGTTCCTTTGATCTAGTCATGGTTCCTTTTTGTGAATTATCTATTTTTAATTTTTTTGAGATGTAGGAAAAATCAAATTTATTTTATGTTTTTTTGAATTTTGTAAATTTAAATTTTGGTAGTTTCTTTTGGTCTTGTTATATTGTTTTTCAATTTTTTGACGTTGGGAAATAAAATGGAGAAAAAAGAAAATGGCCTGAATAGGTAAACAGAAATTATTTTTAAATAAAAACATAATTTTTTTTGAAAGACATCTAAACTTTTATGGATGTTTCTGGTGCAACCATGGTTCCATTTTTGTGAAATTCCAATTTTTGGTTTTTTATATTCTTCCATTTATGCAAAAGAAGAATATTTTTAAATTTTAATTGTTAAGAATTTCAAAAAGTCTCTATTTTGTAAGAATTATTTCGGTTGAGCTTTTTACCCAGGCCTAGTTCCATTTTTTACATTCTTCCTTTTATATATTTTCAATGGTTAAAGAAAGGAAGTATGAGAAGGTAAAGAAGAGCAAGAGGGACATTATTTCTAAATTTTTATTTTCCTCAAAATTTAAATATTTTCACTTTTTATGGGTTATTTTGCTCTAGTTACAATTTCATTTTGGCAAACTTTCTATTTTCACCTTTTGGGATGTAGGTAAAACAAAATTAATTTTTTGGTTTTTAGAAATTATGGAAATTCTCAAACTTTTTATGGGTTCATTTGGTCTAGCTATAATTTTCAGTTTTATGGGGGTGCAAGGAAAACAAAATAGAGAAAGGAAAAAATATGCATAAATAGGAAAGAACAAACTATTATTAAATTTAAGCTTCCAAAAAATTGTTTTGAATTTTTGAAATTCTCTATTTTTATGGATTTTTTTGGTTGATCTTTTTTGTCCAGACGTGTTTCCACTCCTTACATTTTTATTTTCTTCCTTTTTATCGGTTTTAAAAAAAGGAAATATGAGAAGATGCAGAAGAGAAAAAGGATCATTATTTTTAAATTTCTATTTTCCTGAATTTTGAAAATTCTCAAATTTTTATGGGTTCTATTGGTCCAATCAAGGTTCCTTCTTGCGAACTTTCTATTTTTATTTTTTTTGCGACGTAGGTAAAACATTTTTTTCATGTTTTTTAGAATTTGGGAAATTCTTAAAATGTTAATGGTTGGAAAAATTTTACGTAGAGAAATAAAATAGAGAAGGAAAGAAATATGGCCTAAATAGGTAGAACAAATTATTTTAAATTTTAACTTAAAAAAATTGAAAGACATCTAAATATTTATGGATGTTCTTTCCGCAACCATGGTTCCATTTTTACGAAATCCAATATTTGGTTTTTAAATTATTTTTCCATTTGTGCAAAAGAGGAATATGTTTAGAGTTTAGTTGTTCAGAAATTCTCTTTTGTATAAATTTTTCGGTTGAGCTGTTTTTTCTAGTCTTAGTTCTATTTTTTTTACATTTTCCCTTTTTATATTTTTCAATGGTTAATAAAAAGAAGCATGAGAAGGTCAAGAAGTGCAAAAGGTACATTATTTTTGAATTTTTATTTTCCTAAATTTTGAAAATTATCGAAATTTATGGGTTCTTTTGTAATTTTGATTTTCATTTTTTGGGATGTAGGTAAAAAATAAATTTATATTTTTAATAATTTGGGAAATTCTCAAACTTTTTATTTTTTGTATAGTTATAATTTTAAGTTTTTTGGGATGTAAGGAAAAGAAAATAAAGAAGAGAAGAAATATGGCCTAAATAGAAAGAATAAACTATTTTAATATCTGAAATTCAAAAAGTCAAAAGACATCCAAACTTTGTATGGATGTTCTTTGTGTAGGCATGATTCCATTTTTGTGAATTTGTTTAGTATTTTTGTGAGCTACAAAAAAAAAGGGGGAAATGACGGAGCCATCCGCTGGAAATGACAGGCGTCCGTGGGAAATTGGCGGAGACGGGAGTCAAACCTAGGATCTTGCGTTGAGAGCTAGCTCTCCTAGCCACCCGGCCATCCCACCAGCCTCATTGGTTCTCTAGGAGGCATCATTTGCCTTTTTGTGTGTTCCATGTTCAATGTCCACGCTACATATGACCTCTCGATGTTCTTCTCCTCACATGTGTGCCTTCCCATGTCTGCCCCTGATGATTCATCCCAAATTCCCAATGCTCGACCCTAGCGCTTGTCTCCCAGCCTCACTGTGCCGCTGTCGCTTCTTGCCCTACCCCTGCTTGCATGCTGAACGACTGTCCTAATGTTTTGAACCTAATCTGCACCTCCTAGCCATTCTAGAGCTAAGTGAGACTTCACTACAACTTTAAGGGGGGTACAATAGTGTATTTTTTTCACAAAATATTGAGTCAGCATTGCCGTAGATTGATTCCAAAATCCTATCTAGTTATTTGCTTTGTAGAAATTACCAATATACTGATATGAGTTGGTTTTAGGTTTACTCATTGCATGCTCATATGAAATGTGGGCTAGTGCTGACTGCTGACTACACATGCCTATGCTACTGCTCTATACAAGACTGTAAAGCTAGTTGTTGGTCCATATTTTACTCTTTTAAAAATACAATATATTTGTTTTTTTAATAAAAATTTGTCTGTGTTATATATATGATTAATACTTAGGTCAATGTGAGCTTGACATTACTTATTTAGCACTCCCTCCGTTATGAAATAGTAATCGTTTTAAACTTATCTTACCTCAAAGTTTAAAATTTTATCCATAAAGAACTTTAAACTATTTATGTTGATAACATAAAAATTGTATAGATTGATTCATTTTGTAAAGAACTTTCATCGTATTATATTTTTTCATGCCTCATAAATAATTTTTTTAATAAATTTTATGATCAAAGTTGTATTTTGAAGATTGTGTCGATGTACAAAACGACTATTATTTTATATTGCAAGGAGGCCTTAATTCACTATGTTTTTACGCATTTTTATGATGTATGTTGCCGACTAAGAGCACGTATAACAGTCCACCTCAACTGTCTGTAAGCCATATCTAACTAGTGTCATGTCAGCTAATTAATAATTTGGAGGAGAGAGTGTGTGCATATATATTTGAGTCATCTCTTATACAAGAGTCGACTCTATAAAGAATTATGAAATTTGTGTGAGAAAATTATCTAAAAAAACATGCAGCCATCTCTACCTGTCTCTAAGCTATCTCTAGTGTTGTGTTTAGGTGATAAGACAATAGTTAGAGACAACTATTGTTTCAAGCATTGTACATGCTCTAAGAAAATATTAATAGCGCCTGGTCGAACCCTGGTTTGACGAGAATAACAATAACATCTGGGAAAAGAAACCATATTTTTCACGTTGACAATCACCAATGTTTCGAGTGAAACAAATTTAAGACAGGCCGCGGCTAATCTCCACGACTCGCTCGCAGTCGCAACTCGCAAGTAACGCCCAAAATGGCCTTCTCTTCGACCTCCCCTCACCACGACGTCCCCGGCTGCGGCGACCTCCCCGCCGCCGTCTCCGCCTTCGCCGACGCCTTCGTCGACTTCGCCGTCTCCGGCCTCTTCTTCCCCACCAGCTCGCCCCCCTCGACCCCCGACGCTCCCGCCCCCGCCGTCCCCCCGACCACCTTCCTCCCCTCCCCCGCTCGCCTCGTCGCCATCGGCGACCTCCACGGCGACCTCCCCAAGTCCCTCTCCGCGCTCCGCCTCGCCGGGCTCGTGCCCTCGTCCATGAGCCCCGGCTCCGCCTCGGCGTCCTGGGCCGCCGGCCCCACCCTCGCCGTCCAGCTCGGCGACGTGCTCGACCGTGGCGGCGACGAGCTCCGGCTGCTGTACCTTCTCCGCCGGCTCAGCCTATCCGCCGCCGCGCAGGGCGGCGCGCTGCTCCCGATTCTCGGCAACCACGAGGTCATGAACGTCTCCGGCGACTTCCGCTTCACCACGCCCCAGGCACTCCAGGAGTTCTCCGCCTGGGCCGCGTGGTACCGCGCCGGCCTCGCAATCAAGCGCCGATGCGGCGACCTCGAGGCGCCCAAGAACCCCTTCCTCGGCGTCCCCAAGGCATTCCCCGGCGTCAAGCCGGAGTTTTGGGACGGCATCCGCTCCCGCCTCGCCGCGCTCCGCCCCGACGGGCCCATCGCGCGGCGGTTCCTGGCCGATCTCCCCACCGTCCTCGTCGTCGGCGACTCGGTGTTCGTCCACGGCGGCCTCCTCGAGGCAAATGTCGAGTACGGCCTTGAGCGGATTAATGCGGAGGTCAGTGAGTGGATCCGGGGTAACGCCGGCGACAATGCCAGGGCCCCAGAGTATGTCCAGGGCAGGGACGCCGTGGTTTGGCTCAGGAGGTTCTCTGAAGGTGTCAATTGCGACTGCCAGAGGCTGGAGGGGGTTCTTGGAATGATCCCTGGGGCAAAGAGGATGATTATGGGGCACACAATACAAACTGAGGGTATCAATGCGGTGTGCAGCGCGCAGGCGGTGAGGGTGGATGTGGGGTTGTCGAGGGGTTGCGGCAATGGGCTCCCGGAGGTGCTTGAGATCAATGGGGGTGGTGCAGATGTGAGGGTGATCACTACTGATCCTGCGGAGGCCTGGCAGTACCGGACGCAGGAGGCGGAGAAGGCTGCCACTGCGAAGAAGGAGAAGAAGGGGGAGGTAAAGGATGGGCTTGCATTGTTGGTAAGGGATAGCCATGGGTTGAAAGAGGTAGAAGCTAAGGCTTAGTTTAGGTGTGACTCTAGGCTAGAGATTGTTTTGGTAACTCAATTGAGATTGCCATGGTGAATTTGTGGGAACTGAAGCTAGAGTGGGATGGATTGCACTATAAAATTGTTGGTCGACTCAATAATGCGTATCAACAAAAGAAGGAAAATGAATTATGAGGTGTCACTATTTATGGAGATGTGCTAATATGAGTGCTGATACATACAGTATTGACAATTGTGAATTTAGTTTCTTAATCTTTACCTGTGTACATCTCATGTGTTTTTCTGGAGTTTCATGATTACGAGCACCTTGGATTTTATTTGGGATAACGAGTGTAGTGACTAATGCCAATAAAACTCTGGGACCATTGTGATTAATTTTCTTTTGTTCAGTGTATCACCAACCTGTGGAAAAAGTCAGAAATTTCATTGAACAACTAAGTATACATTGTACCAGGCCTAGATTGGGTATGTGGCATAGCTCAGCGTACTGTTCCAAAATGCAATTATTCTTTTTATGGAGATAAAGAATTCAGCAATCCATACATTATTTTATCCTTTTCCAGCCTTGAGAGCAGTCCTTGTTTGGCCAAACAGTATAACAGATTACAGATGATTGATGATGGTACAAACAAAATATCCAACATAAATTTAAGATGTCTACAAGAATTCCAGATCAGCTACAACAAAGAAAATACAACAGTTAGGCAAGTATGAGAAACATCATGGAAATGTTCCTCACTTGTCTTGGCTAGTCATGACCCTGAGGACATGGGGGAAGAAACTGTGGTCTTGAGAAACTTTACAACTTCAGAATAAAATAATTACGGATGGCAAGTTTGCACTGAAGGAGGAATGGGTCATCATGGAGATATACAACCCAATATTTTTTTAAGACTCGCAACTCGGTGTCTCATGTATGTGTTCTTGCTTATTTATTTGAAGAAAAATGCAACCTACTTTTTTGGCACCTAGAACCTTGGACTGCAGGTATGCTATGCATATTTTCATTCTGCATATTATTATTCAGCATCATTGTAGCAATGCAGACTTGTAGAGGAGGAGACCTTTGCATTACTATGATTGTTTAAGTGTAATAATGTATCTTTCTACTATTGTATCTTAGTCAGGTAATGTATCTTTCTAATACCGGGTACGAAACTACGCCATCACCAATTTTAGAGTATGTCACTTCTGAAATTTGAATATTCTTTGGATACATGCATTTCCTATAAAACTGAGACATTTCTTCCTGGTCTATTCACAGATCCATCGCCTTGTGATGAGAAGGAAAGCTGACTAGTATTCCATGTCTTGGAACAGCAAGTTGACAAGGAAAGGGATCTGGAATGTGATTTGCATTTGTGTGCTCTTGGTATTTTCCACCAATTTTCTCCATGCATTGTTTGTTTGAATTAGTCTTCTGTTCCCACTCCTCTCGTCTTATCTGTAACCAGCCAGAGCAGATTGTTTTCCATGTTTCGTCCATCAGTTATCCATGTGATCAACACATTGTGATGCTGACATCTTCATGTTCCTCAAGGCAGTTCTCGGTGATTTGGACACCTTACTTTATCCAGTAGTTTGTTGGCTTTCACTCCCCAAAATTGATGTGTGCATGTTCTTTATTTGTGCGGCGTACAAGTTGGAGAGTGATTAACATGGACAGGTCGGTCTCTGTTGTCGTTTAATAGTCCAATTGAAAACGTCTATTTTATATTTGAACTATGGTGCTTCGTCTATTTAACTCGCTGAACCATAAAAACAGATATTCTATCTCGCGAAAACAGAAATAAAAAAGTGCAAGTAAAACCCCGCGGTGTTTTCGTGCAGTATTGTCCAAGTGGCTGGTGAGGAACTTGGAAGCCTCCATAATCCATCTTCTTTCTCATTTGTCTTTCTCTCCTATCTTACTCTCGGTGTTGGTCCTCTCTCGCCCCTCACCACGACCACGACACCCCTTGTCCTCTCCTAGTGGATGGGATCTTGCGGCGGTGCGGTGCAGGCAACACACGACGATCACCAAGGTGGCGCGGCGGCCACTGAGGCGACGCGACGCAGGAGGCTCACAACGGGCTCCAAGGCACGTCGGTGCAGGTGACCCACGACGGCCGATGTGGTGGCCTCTTAGGCAGTAGGGCGTAGGCGGCCTCCCGCCTCCGAGGACCTACGGTAGGCTCCTGCGCCATGTCCCTGTCATCTTCGTTGGTGGCCCTCTCACAACATCTACCGTGTTGCCTCTTTCGCCCCTGATGGCGCCAGGGCAACTCCCACCCCCCAATCGAGCCGCCTCTCTAGCTATCCTCGGTGGCTGCTAACGGGGCCTCAAATTTGCTTACCTTTGAAACCCGTTCTGTGAAACTGCACTAGCCCCTGGATCAGCATACTAGTGCCTCATAATACATAGCTGGATCATCTCATACATTACCAGATGAAAATTATTACAAACTGAGATTACTAGCCGAGTTTTGGTACTTAATTACAACAAAAGATGACATAGCGTTGTTTATAACACAACAAGAGTATTAGCTAGCGGAAGCTTGTTTTTAATTTACATATGAGATTCCTAATCTACGTATGTGATCCCAGACTGTAGGAGAGCCTAAAGTTGGCCGTGATCTTCGAACGCTGTATCTCCATCCTCATGACAGGCATAATCACCATCTTCCGGATCTCCGTAATCTAAAAAAATGAGTGGGTGCGAGGGTAAGTGCGTAATCAAACAATCCCTGTTGTGAACCACCATCTCATCGAGTTCCGGCAAACTGGTTACTCAAACTGCCCTTCCGGTTGACTTGCCACTCAACGGATGGCATGGTCCCTATAGTCCACCTCCGTAGATAGGGTCAGATCACTACACAAGTGACGGCCTAATTCACCTTCCCCTCAGGTTGGCTTAAGGTTACACAAACCACCAATCCTGTGCTACCTCGCGATGGCCAAGCGTTGTGGTGTTAGGAACCAATTCCCCCTCGGAGAAAAGGTCAGCGACTTCCCGCTGTGCATAACACATATGCACACCTCCAGGCGAGCCCATACTCCACCTAGACATTCCACCTTCACAATTATATTTATTACATAGATATATATAGATATCACACATATATCACTTCTGGGTCCATCCTGCCCATCACCCTTCTCTTCCATCATTCCCAGTCCCGTTTTCCCCGCTAAGCAAACAACATTATCCCAAAGCTCAAATCAACATCACATGTACACATGCAGTGCAAAATTCATCATGATCAAGGTGTATGTTGTCATTGTGTCCACTGAAAAGCTTTGGCTCATCAGTGCGGGATTGGATACCTGATTAAATCATTAAGAACTAAGTAGGTCTAAGCAGTTTTTACCCAAGACTAAGAAGTCTAAACATTTTATTTACTATGTGGGCAATCAAGCAATCATGATATCAAGGAATCATGGTACGACAAACAAGTGTAACAAAGGCAGGGCATGATAACATCATAATTAACAAGATAGGCATTTTCAAAACATACCAAACATGCACTTTTATATTTCAATCAAGATAATTTAATAAAACTGGGTTGAAGAATGAGTTAGGGTGTTAACTAGCCTTGGTGATCAGTGTGGATTGCACTTGACTTGCATCCGGAAACACATCTTCAAGAGCAGGCTAGTCTATCAAAAAGGAGATTTCAATTTAATATTTACTCTAACTGAGATATATGCAAAAAATGCAAGACTGAGTATCGATTCTAAACAGACGTACTATTGTTATGGCATTAAGAAGACTAAGGATGCATTTACTAAAATACTCCTAAGAATTCGTTTTGAAAAATGTAAATATACCTCTAGATATCTTCTTTAATATATTCAGAGCTTATTTTATAGATCAATATCTAAATTATATTTTTCCTAGCTTGCAGATTGATCCTAGTATTTTCAGTAAATTTCTAGGAATTTTTGGAGCTAAGCTACTATTTTTAGTAAATAGATATCTATTCTTGGGATATTTCTAATTAGCTAATCTCAAATAAATTCATTGGAACAGTAATGGGCCAAGCCCATCACTATACGCGGTAAGAGAACGCGGCGCAGCGCAACAAGCCGGAACGGCCCATCAGGAAGCGCTGCCCAGCCGCGGGTGCGGCGCCCCAAGGTGACGTCGAAGGCGCCAGAGCGAAAGGGGCATCAGGAATACTATCTCTTGGTGGCATTGATGCGCATCGCCGTCCGCCAGAAGGAGTTAGGTTTCGCTCGGAATACTATCTCTCGGCGGCATTGCTGCGCATCGCCGTCCGCCAGAGGTGTTAGGTTCGAACATCTCATCGTTAAGCCGATCATCGGATCGTCCAAGCTATCGGTAAAGCGCTCATCGCTTCGCCGGCGGCTTGTCTGCTCTATCGGCTCGATGTCTCATCGTTAAGCCGATCATCAGATTATTTTCCAAGCTATCGGTAAATCTTCATTGCTTCGCCGGCAGCTTATCTATCAGAAACCTTGCCGATTGCAAAAGGTCAAATCGGCTGGCACGTCCTCGCAAAGCCCGATCCCCTGAGTTCGGCTGTAGTTGGTGCTGGGAAACCACTTTTCCGCGTCAACACGTCCTCAATGCATGATAGTGGTACAGGCCATATAGTGGAGTTAAGGTTATTTTCTTTGCGGAAAGACAATTTTAGATTTATCATATCTAGTTAAAAACCTATACCTAGCCATTTTATAAAAGACATCTCCAAAAAGATGTCGATGAGATATTATAATAAAAGTTCATTAAATCCCACATTCAAGCCACATAGGCACCAACAACGAATTATTCCTGTATCCCATCTTCTTTCTTCACACCATCATTTCCGGGTCGGCAATCCCCGTTGCGAACCACCATTTCACCGAGTTCCGGCGAACTGGTTACCCAAACCGCCCTTCCAGTTGACTTGCCACTCAACGGATGGCATGGTCCCTATAGTCCACCTCGATAGATAGGGTCAGATCACTACACAAGTAACGGCCTAATTCACTTTCCCCTCAGGTTGGCTTAAGGTTACACAAACTTTTAAGGTTACACAAACCACTAATCCTACGCTACCGCGCGATGGCCACGAGTTGTGGTGTTAGGAACCAATTTCCCCTCGAAGAAAAGGTCAGCGACTTCCCGCTGTGCATAACACATATGCACCCCTCCAGGCGAGCCCATACTCCACCTGGACATTCCACCTTCACAATTATATCTATTACACAGGTATATATAGATATCACACAGATTTCACTTTTGGGTCCATCCTGCCCGTCACCCTTCTCTTCCATCATTCCCAGTCCCGTTTTCCCCGTTAAGAAAACAACATTATCCCAAAGCTCAAATCAACATCACATGTACACATGCAGTGCAAAATCCATCATGATCAAGGTGTATGTTGTCATTGTGTCCACTGATAAGTTTTGGCTCATCAGTGCGGGATTGGATACTTGATTAAATCATTACGAACTAAGCAGGTCTAAGCTGTTTTTATCCAAGACTAAGAAGTCTAAACATTTTATTTATTATGTAGGCAATCAAGCAATCATGATATCAAGGAATCATGATACGACAAACAAGTGTAACAAAGGCAGGGCATGACAACATCATGATTAACAAGATAGGCATTTTCAAAACATACCAAACATGCACTTTTATATTTCAATCAAGATAATTTAATAAAATTGGGTTGAAGAATGATCTAGGGTGTTAACTCGCCTTGGTGATCAGTGTGGATTGCACTTGACTTGCGTCCGGAAACACTTCTTCAAGAGCAGGCTCATCTATCGAAAAGGAGATTTCAATTTAATATTGAGATATATGAAAAAAAAATGCAAGACTGAGTATCGATTCTAAACAGAGGTACTATTGTTATGGCATTAAGAAGAATAAGGATGCATTTACTAAAATACTCCTAAGAATTTTTTGAAAAATGTAAATATGCCTCTAGATATCTTCTTTAATATATTCAGAGCTTCTTCTATAGATCAATATCTAAATTATATTTTTCCTAGGTTGCAGATTGATCCTAATATTTTTAGTAATTTTCTAGGAATTTTTGGAGCTAAGATACTATTTTTAGTAAATAGATATATATTTTTGGGATATTTCTAATTAGCTAATCTCAGAGAAATTCATTGGAACAGTAATGGGCCAAGCCCATCACTATACGCGGTAAGAGAACGCGGCGCAGCTCAACAAGCTGGAACGGCCCATCAGGCAGCGCTGCCCCAAGGTGACATCGAAGACGCCAGAGCGAAAGGTGCCTTCACTTAAGCTGACACGTGGGGCCAAGGGCCCACTGGCCAGCTACTCAGAACAGAGCAGATACGCAACAGAGCAGAGAGAGTGACTGGCAGGTGGGTCCGTGCTGTCAGCGACCCGTGAATGCACGGTGTTTGAGCCGATGATGACGTCATCGTCTTCTTCCTCTCGCCGGCGCGTGCATCCGAAGGAAAGTCTAAGGTTCGCCGGCGCTAGAGGCTATGCCGAAGAGTGTAGGTGCTATCTACGGGTTCAGTGAGATGACGCGCATCTACTAGTGCCCTCATCACGGCCAACGGTGACCGGACAAGGCGGCGCCATTGACGGTGGTGGCGTAACGGCTCGGCTTCACATATGGCGGCCGTGCTACAATAGGTCTCCAGATAAAATAGAGGTCAAGGGAGCTTCAGGGAGGCGAGAGTATGCTTACCGAAGCCCTGGAGAGGAAGGAGCAAGGCCAATTCGGCTTGGCGGCGAGCGACCCCGCGGAGGCACCAAACAGAGCAACAGCGGCGAGGCTACTCCTGTGAGGTTCTTGCCGAATTGATTGAGGGGAAAACTATGTGAGGCAGTGTAGAATCTATAGGGGGAAGGAATCGGATTAAATCGTACCGTGGAGGGAGAAATCGACGGAGAGGTGCTCGCCAAGAGCTTCGGGTCGGCGAGGAATTCTAAGCAATGCGGCGGCTCCGGCGACGTCAACAGCGCTTGGTGGTGCTCCTGATGAAGCTGGACATTAAACGGAGCAAGCATAGGCTCACGGAGTTGCTGAGAATGGAAAAGAGAGAAAGAGATGGCGGCGACGGCGTTTTTATGGCGCAGGACGGCAGAGCTGAGGCTCGGCAGTGCCAACGCGGCGAGCTTGAGCGGTGGAGAGCTAGGTGGGAATGTGTGCGTGGGACACCGCGCTACATGGCCACTGGAGAGGGCGACACCGAGGCAGATAGAGAGAAAGCTTGAGCAGCGCCGGGGAAGAGAGAAAACAGCGAGAGAGAGAGAGAGAGAGAGAGAGAGAGAGAGAGAGAGAGCGAGAGAAACAGGGGAGAGGTGAGGTGGGCTTGGCTAGAAATCGGCCCAATAAATGGCCCAACTAAAGCCCAATCCGAAGAAATGCTTTCAAATTTGAATTTTGGAGGAATTTCATTTGAGTTTCAAATTTTGGCTCAATTTGGGCTGTTACAGCCGCCTCCCTAACCCCCGACTAAGCACCACATCTCCCACCCCAAGCGCGCCGCCGCATATCCCACCCCGACCGCACCTCCTCCTTGTTCCCTCTCGGCCTTGTCGGACGTACCGCCTCCCCTTCGCCTAGTGCTGTCACAGAGGTTTCCTCCCTCCTCACCTTGGCCCCCTTCTTATGTCGCGGGGGAGGGAGGTAGAGCGTTGGAGGAGAGGTCGCCGATGAGAGGAGGAGGAACAGGGTGATGAGGGAGGTCTCTGGCGAGAGGGGTAGGAGGTTGGGCCATTAGGGGAGGTCGCAGTCCCTTCCAAGCTCACCGATCCAGACACTGTGGAGGAGCTCAGCTGCAAAAGGAAGAAGGTGGAAGAAGAGGAACATGACAATGGCAAATGGATCCCACGATGATTTTTATTTATTTTTTGTGTGACTGTTGATCAGACTGTCACATCAAGCTACAGTGGCAAGACCACCTATGAAAACACTTTCAGGGTGTCATCCACACCTTTTTCATGATTTTGTAGGATAAATACCTGGTTTCATAGTTTAGAGGATATGTACACGACGCGTGATAGTTCAGGATATAAAATAGGGCATGTTTGGATGGCGACCCGCGCGAGCCGTGCCAACCGTCGGCGAGCCCTCGTTTTTTGGCGAGCGTTTGGATGGCAGCCGGCGGAAGGCGCGGGCGCGGGCACGAGGGCGCGCCGTGGCACAGTAAACATGGTTGCGGGCGTTGGCGCGGGCGAGCGATTTCTTCGCCAACGCGCGTCAACGCGAGCGACGGCGCGCCCTCGCCCACGGCTCGCCAACGCTTGGTACGGCGCGCGGCGGCCACAATCCAAACACGCCCATAGACTTTATCCCATTCCAACCTGTAAAGAACTTTTACCAATTGTCTTGACTCTAACCAGTAGTAGGTAAAGGATCACTGACTTCTGCATTTGGAACATTTTTTCCCACACATATCTTGAAAAAACTATTGCTGTATTGTTGCGGTTTCTTCTCTGTCTTAATTTATTGGTGAAAGTACTGCAGCTTGACAGAGTTTTGGAATAATCTCCTCCGTGTTTTCAAGTGGCTGAGAAATCATGCCCTTATTTTCCTCTGCAAATCAGCCATTGTTTTATACACATCATATAACTGAATTACTCAGCTTTTAATCGAATTATAATTCACAACCAGAAATTTATTCTTTTCAAATGTTTTGGTTTGTCGGTGCCATTTCTTCAACATCCCAAAGCCCTCAAAGTCAAGTGGAGCATAAAAATTCGAACTCCCGAAGCCCCATAACAGAGATCTTATAGTTTTAGATTATAATCTACTATTATATTGGAGAGCATGTTTGGAGTGCTCAGCTGATCGAGTTGCAAGGCTAGACTTCGAGATGCTCTTAAATATGCTTCTAAAAGTGGATCACTTTGTTTATATTATTTTTAAGAGCTTTTAAAGGTGGCTTCATGAACAAATAGTGGTTTAAAAAGCTAAGATCATGTTATTTTGAACTGATCTAAATGGCTGAATAGCTGAACGGCTGAAATGACTGAACTTCAAAAGCTTCTTGAGTTAGTCTCGAGATCTGAATCTATTTCGTTTGACTTGTTTTTTAAAGTATTAGGACCCACCTTCAAAACAGCGAAAAAACGGACTAAAAAAACTAAAATTATATGTCTTTTCAAAACTGCTTCCTTGACTCCTTGAGCCTTGTGGTGCTAGGGCCTGGGCTGTTGACCTACTGCAATGCTACTGTTGGCCCGTCCTAGTGAGTTAGCGACCCGAACTGCGCATGAGCGCATTGCTGGCTCGCTGCCTGTCCTTGATTCTGAAGTTTTTGCAAAAGCTTCTCATTTATCCTAACAATGTTATTGCATACATAGTTTTGTTAACCATTCCTGTGACTGTTGCATCTGCGGAAATGAGCTTTTCTAAACTCAATTTGTTGAAATCCTACTTGCGTTCTACTATGACATAAGAAAGACTCAATGGGTTGGCGACAATATCACTTGAAAGTGATGTATTTGAGAAGATTAATTGTGAATATATAATTGAAGATTTCATTTCAAAAAATACTAGAGGATGATGCTTTTCAGTCGAACATGAGGTCATTCTTTTTAGCATTAATATTTGATATATTTATAAATATTGTACGAAATTACACATATTGAAGTTATATAATTGAGTGAAAGTATACCTTAGTTATATTACAAATATAAATTTTTCAAAACTTTAGGGCCCATTATGCATTTCGCTTTAGGGCCCCTAATTCTTGGAGACGGCCCTGGTCAGACCCATCTTATGGCACCCTTTCAATGTTGAATCAGTGGTTGCGCCGCACTACTCGGAGCACAGGGAACCTTTTATTTCTTCTGCTATGTTGATCTCATTATGCATTTCGCTTTAGGGGCCCTTGATTCTTGGAGACGGCCCTGGTCAGACCCATCTTATGGCACCCTTTCAATGTTGAATCAGTGGTTGCGCCGCACTACTCGGAGCACAAGGACTTTGAACATGCTTCAAGGACCAAGCGGGGCGGGAAGAGCAACCGAGGAGGTTTGAGGAGGAGCTCAACCTTTCCCGAGCTCAAACGATGGATGCCGAAATAGCTATGGCTGGCAAGGAGGCAGAACTCGAAGTTGCCTTGGCACCACGAGCTTCACGGAAAGAGTGAACAAAGCCACTATGCTAGCTCGCATCACCCAGGCGGAGATTGGGGAGCTCCGGAGAGAGAGCTCCAAGAGTTCAGGCAAGCGCCGGTCATCCCTCTACTCTTGGAGAAATTTCTGCGTTCATAAACAACAAGCAGCAAACTAAAACTAGTAGGAACAAGTACTAGCCCGAGGTCAGGCACCAAATGAAGATAGAAACAAAACGTGAGCTTTATGAAATCAGAGCTCCGCGATCCTATCAAGCCCCGTTGGACCATCTTCAAGAGAGTCTCTTCAGGGGCCAAAATCCCTTTGCGATGAAATTATGATGCTCCAACAGAATCTCATCGCGGTTCTCGTCAGAAGAAATTTCTTCCTGTATTCCCTTTAGAACGAGATTCTCTCTCCGTTTTCTTCGTAAATTTCTTTGAAGGGATGTTGTTGGAGATGGTAGGAAATGAAAGGAACGAATGTGAGGAAAAGAATGGGGAAGAGAATAAAATGAAGGGAATATAGTTAGAGATGGTCTATGATGAAATCAGTGAGACTTGCATGAGTTTGAGCATAGGACAAAGATAATCGCACGAGCTCGGGCCAGTCATGTGGGACTAGCGCCGGGAGCACCTGATGCAGCTGGAGCCAGCTTACAGCAAGTCGAAGTCCACGCGTGGTGCACCGCCTTGACCAGCCGTGCTGTGGAAGTCAATGCGCTGATAAAGATGAGAGCTCGTAGGTGGGCAAAACGCTAAGGGAGATGACGGGTTTCGCTTGAAAAAATGCAGTGGTTTTTAAAAAAACACACGAGAAACATGCTAAAGGAAGCTAAGGTTGGAACAATGCAACTGGCTGATGCTCCACCAGTTGCTGAGTACTTCACCGTTCTCGTTGGCAATGTGAACAGCTCTGGGGCGCTCAGCGGAGATAACTGTGAACGGACCCTTGAGTAAGGGGGGTAAGAGCGTTGACAACAGCATCTCTATATTTTGTTCTCTAAATCACTATTCGTTCCCTATATTTTTATCATCTCCAACAGTCACCATCCCCGAAAAGATATAGAGATTCTCTGAAGAGTCTCTAGGAGTCTCTAAATTTAGAGACTGAGATAGAGACTCTGCTGGATTGGTATAGAGGCTGAGACTATCCGCAATAGTGTTTTAGGGAATAGTTTAGGAACCTGCTAGAGATACTCTAAGCTTGTTGCTATTCGACAAGTGCCATTTTACAGGGCCATCACTAAGAAGGAATGGGGTGGATATTCGTTGGCCCGCGCTCCAGCTGCATGAGCATTTCCACCGTGAATGATGATTCCTTCATCCTGGGCCCAATGATGGCGTGCGGGTTCTGTCCATTGCGTAGGATATCAAATTAGCAAAGTCCCCCTTTTGTAATAGTGTAGGAATTATGTAAATATTGACTTTTGCCCAATGTTAATGAAATCCTTACTTTTGTCTTACGGCGGCACTATTTTGCAGGCGCCTGCGCGGGACGAAATCGCGCAGGCGCTGCTCTCGTCCGTCCGATCGCCCGAGGTGAGGCCGATTTCACCGCGCGCGGGATACATGTGAAATTACCGTATTGTCCATATAATATGCGAAATCCCGACAATACCCCTTATCTATTTGAATCGTCGTATCATTCTCCCCGCTAATTACTAAGTCTTGTGGCCTTCATTTTTGCTTGTTTTGGTTATTGAGTGGGAGTTTTTTCTAAAGCGATTCTTCGATTCCTCGTTGCGATTGACCGTGTTCATCTGGTTTCGTGTGATTTTGTTGTAGATCTGGTCTCGGATCGACGAGGTATGTGCGTGAAATCTTCTCTGGTTTCCTCTTTTACGGCGTCGATCTACTTTGGGTAGTGATTTTTTAGTGGTTCCTCAATATTCCATTCGTGTTCCTCCTCCCTCCCCCAACAGCTACGGTTTTTGTGTAGACGATTTCTAGTAAATTCTTAAGTAACGGGATTGCGATAATCCTCTAGATGCAGAGTATAGGTAGTGTTTTTATTTTGTGTAGATCTGGAATAATGGATTGTTTTGTTTTGTTTTCAGGTCTAAATTTGGGCAATGTTCGAAATGAGATATATGAAATATTGTGGTTTATTTTTTTTTTCCCTAAGAGAGAACAGAGGTAATGTGTTTTTTTTTCCATCCCGCAATAGGTGAGTTAGTTTCGAATGTGTGTTTTTTTTGTTTTTATCTATCATGTTTTGATGTGAAATTGTTATCTGAATGTCGTTGTTATAGTTTTGCCAAATGGATCTAGTTTGTGTTGTTCAGTTTGTTTATTGTGCCGAGGATGCTTAAAATGCTGGATGTATATTGTTGGGGATTCTTCATATGTGTATTTTTTATAGTCTTTTTTGTCTATGTTCTTGTATGGTTGTTGGAGAAAGTTTTATGTTGCTAGATGTTTTATTTTTGTTGTACATAGGTTTTGGAGCGATGCAACCATGGTTCTTTTTGTTCCAGATATTTTTATTTATCTTCTTTTTTGTAATATTTTTTATTTGTATTTTTTTTAGATGACTAGTCAAAAAGTTAACACGGTTCAAAAAAGAAAGTTGTCAGCTGTTGTTGATTCAAGTAGTGGTGATGATAATGCTATTTTATTTTCCTTTGTTTTTTTCTCAAATTTTGAACCATTTTATCTTTTGGTTTTGCCTAAGTTTATTTTTTGATATGTTATTTGTTATCAAGATCACTCATCTTCAGACAGTGGTTCTTCTTCCAACTCTGACTATGTCCATGGGAATAGCAGCTCCAGTGAATCTATTCCTGAGGTATAACTTAATTTGTGGTTTATATTTGTAGTGATTTTTCTTTTTTGTATTTATTTATATTTTGTCGTGATGCAGGTTTATTGTTCAGACTTCAGATGGTAATTCTTCTTCTGGTGCTTCAGCAATTGATAAAGTTTGTCAATTGGTAAGTTGGCGTTCAATATTTTTATTTCCATTTGTCGTGTGATTGTTTATGTATGGTTTGTTGTAATTGTTTTTGGTTGCTAAATTATTGCATTTGCAATAACTTGGATTTTTTTTTTCTATGTTCGTATGTATTATTTCAGCTTAAACAAGTGTTAGGTTAAAGGAGTCGTCATAATCATTCTCATTCCAGAAAGAAGGTTATAGTTTTTAGTGTTTCTATTATTTGTCTTCTATGTAATTTATGTTACCATTATTTAATATTAGTAGTTGTTTTTTTGTTGTCTGGTGAGTGTTTCTTTTCATTTTTTTTTGTAGAAAATGAAATCGAGCAAAGAAAGCAGAAATGTTGTTCCTTCCTGTCATTGCAGCATTTCATATTTTGCTCGTGTTATTGAGAAGTTGTCTGATGCACAGAAAAGTGCTAGTAGAGGAATTGCTTTTAGTTCTCTGGTTGCTTTTAATGGCTGTAAGGTTCCAAGAGCTTTTGTGGAGTGGTTGGCAGATCACGTTAACCTTAGATGTTCTAACATTGTAGTTGGCAACAAAAACCTGCCATTGAACCCAGAATATTTAAGCTTAGTTCTTGATATTTCAATAGGTGGCCAAGAAATTAGTAAACTTGTAGAGAAAGACAAATCAGATTTCTTCAAGTTGTTTGGGGAGGGTAGGATTCCTACATATAGGTATTTTGGTGATCTTCTAGAGAAACAGGATTTGTTCGATGACTTCATTGTCAGAAGCTTTAATGTCGTTGCATTAGCTATCTTTTTATGTCCAAACTCAAGTAGATTTCCTAGTTCAAAGAATCTAGGTGCCTTGCTTGATATTAGTAAGATCAGCAAATTCAATTGGTCAAAATTTGTTTATGATTGGTTGATGGTTCACATTCGAAAGCATCGGAAAGGAAAATGTGTTCTTCATCCATACAGAAGCTTGGGTGGTTGCATTTATTTTTTGGCAGTGAGTTTTAGAATTTTTTTATTGAAGTATCCTGTAATTACTATATTTTATTTACATCATTATTTATTTTTTACGCAGGTATATTATCTGGATTGTTTAAATATTCGTCGAATTAATTTTTGGCATGGAAACTATGTAAAGAGTTACTCTAAGTTGGAATCTGTAAACAAAAAATTATTTGGTTGTCGTTCAGTAAGTTTTTTTGGAGATGTTTTTCATTTTTTTTATTTTTAATAATCTATGTGTTTCATTATGGTTTTAAATTTCTTTATAATTATGAATTGCTTTGGAGGTGAAAGATATATCAAAACCTTGCTATGCATTGTTTGGAAAAAGTGGTGTCTCTGATGATGTTTCATTCAGAGAGGGTCTAGATAATTATGTTGGCCATTGTCTCCCTTCCAAGGTTGTTTATTTTGTTATTGTTTCTAATTTCTTAGAATCTTCATTTTGAGGTTTCTGTTGTAATTCCACTTTTGCCTATTCATGTGTCCTTTAAGATGAAAGAGGACATTTCACGAATGTACAATAATTTGAAAGACAAGGTTGATTCAAAATCCGCAGATTGTGTCAAACATATTCTTTTTGATGTCCAGGAATATATTCGTGAAGCTTCGATGAGCAGCATGTTGAATGATGAATTTGACGGGTACTTTTTTTGCTTCATTCTTTTGGTTGTTATCATAATTTTATCTTGTTTTTTGTGCAGGCCTGTTTCAAATGCATAATGATCATGGTTCTAAAAATCCCGATTAATCCCCGATTAGTCCCTGATTAATCTCTAGTCGATTGTCCTCCGATTAGGACCGATTACCGATTAATCCCGATTAATTCCGACTAGTGCCGACTTATGTGTCCGATTAATCCTGTTTAACCCTAGTCCCCACCTCGCCGCCCGACTAGCGACTAGCGACTTTTAGAACCTTGCTAATGATGGATGTCATGATGCTTATAATCTTAGTGCCTATGGTGATTCCAAATTTTTTTCTTTTTGTACATTGTTATATTTTTCCTTGCAATCTTTACACGAATAATTGGCATTTTATTTTTTTGTATTAGGAGAGGAATGTCATATTAACAAAGATGTTCGCACCAATCTTGGCGACTCTACTGAGCTGTCAAAGCCCACTGAAGGTGACATATCTATGAATGGTCAAGATGTTAATATCCCTGTATGTAATACTGAGGATATACTCGAAGTAATGTATGTACAATTTGTTGGTAATGCCAGGCCTAGTGAGGAAGGTTCATTTTCTTCCACATTATATCTCCCTGTTGTGCACAAATGTTTCTAATTTGAAAGGCTTTTTAATTCTTAGTTATGTTTTTGAATGTTATAAATGTATAAAGCGGATTTTTTTTATGAACAACAATACTATGATTTCATAAGGGTAGTATAGGTTGTTTCCAGATAACTTAATTTATTTTTTTTGTTATGGGATTGTGGCTGCACGAAATTATTTTGTAATTAAACGACTTTTAGTTTCATTCACATTTTATTTCTACTGATTAAAACAACAGTAATATTGGAATGTACTTTTTTTTTTCCATTTCTTGTTTGCAGTGCGCTCTGTCTCTTGTACGTGTGTTGTTACATTTCACCTTATGTTGTACTTTCTGATTTATTTTTATTTTTCTATATTTGTTAGAGTTTTAATTCTTTTTGCTTATAGCACGTTACCTGTTTTGTAGTATATTATCTTTAGATGGTGTTATTCCGAATTTTGTATTCCAAATTTTACTCCATTTAATTACAGTTTTTTATTCCAGATTTGAAATTTGTGTTATATGGAATTTTACTTATGCTATTGTGGAATATTTTTTACCACTATTAGCGTGAATAGGAGCATGGACCTGGCTATGCAAAGTTTTATTTTTATTTTCTAGTTCAACATATTTTTGTTTCTTAGATGTGGAAAACATTGACGATGTCCTCTTCTATTTTTTTCCTGACTGAATTTATTTTTCAAATCTAATCGAAACTGTCTATATTTGTATTGAAATTAGGTATAATCAATTTAATTGTATTGTTTAGTTTTATTTTTCCTTGTGGAATTGTGACTTTCAGTACGAAAAACAGGTATTCTTAAAACTCCAAGGTCAACTCGGAGAAGTAAATCTGATAATCCTCAACAAATCCTTTCTAATAGTTATGTCGCTACTAGGACAAGATCTAGGAAGAAAGTCTAATAAATACCCCGTAAGTTCCATTTGTTTTTTATGCTTTTTTAATTTATGTTTTCTCATTGTTCATGTAAATCTTGCATATTGAATATGGAATTTTTAATTTTATTAGCTGTCTGGCGAACACAATTCACAAGGAGCATGTGATGTTGTTGTCGATCATGGTATGGAGCCTTCTATTTTTATTTAAATTTTATCTAAACATTTTTTTGTCATAATTGTAATATTTTTCACATTTCTCATAGATTAGATTATATTTTTTCTTTCCCCACTTAGTCTCTGTTCCTAGACATTTATCTCCAGTTAACCATGTTGTTAATGAAGTATGTATGCACAGATGAATATGTCTTGTATTCTTTTTTATGTGTGAAAGCTTTTGTGTTCATTTGTCTAAATGTTTTTTTTCAGGATATTAAATTAATAATGGATCCCCTCTCTGTTGATATGTTTACTTCTCAGTCTCAAGTTAGTCACTATAGTTTTATATGTTGTTAGAGTTTTATATTTTTTTTGCTTATCATGCGTTACTGTTAGTAGTGTTTATCTTGTAGGGGTGTTACTGTTTTAAGTGAAATGAGTATGCTACTATTTTTTTTGCTGTTTTACTCTCCCAGAAAAATGTTAATGTTGTTCAATAATTTTTAAATTTCATCATTTTCCATTTTCTTATGTTGTTTTTAATTTACTTTTGGTCATGTATTTTTATTTTTCAGGATGCTTTTCTGCTTTGTTCAATCCTTTTAGGTTCTATTCTGAAGATTGAATCACGCAGAATCTGTTGTTCTGTATTTCTTAAATGTAGCATGCTTTGCGTAGTGGTTGACGAGTGGTAGTGCTTTAGGGTTTATATACACAAACTTTTTTTTTTGTATGGAGGAATCTTTATTTTTTTTGCATGTGTATGCTGCACTGAACAATGGATCATGTATTTATGTGGTATAGTTTTACTGACAAACATTCGTATAATGTTCAAATGGTTGATACATTGTTAATTTTTATACCCATCACTTTTTTGCAATGTCCATTGTAAACGATATTTTTATCTTTGCGAATGTGTAAGTTAGCTTTTGCAGGGTAATCTCGTTAAGGACTTTTCCCTCCACATCCTTTTATCTGATCATATTTTCTAGTCTTTTACTTTACTTCACCTCCTTTGGTTGGAGTCTACTTCATTGGATTCTTCCCTCTCCTTTAATCTTGTTTGTTATCTTCTGTCTGCAATTGTAACTATTGTAAAATTATGTTCATTTGTAATACAATTTTTTATTTATCATTTCTAGTATTTTTTGTATAAATTTACCTTGTTCTTGGCTGTCTTCTTATTGTAATCATGTTTGCCACATGTGCTGCACGTGATGATTTGTTTCTTAGTTCTCGTTTGCTCCATAAGTGTTCTCCGTCTAGGTACTGTCACAGGTCTTCCCTTTGGGTTAACCCCTTCTGTATCTTGCAGCACAGTCATTGCGCTTTTTGTTCCCTCTGTCTCTGGTTGGATGTTGCTGTCATCCATATCCAACGAATTTTGCTCTATTCTTTCCATTTCAGCAATGAGATATGTGTACTTCTTGTTGTTTGAGGAGATTTTTTACGCTATTTGAAACAACCTTCTTGAGAGGATGTTGAATTTCAATTGACTCCCGTCTTTTTGCTTGCTGATTGTAGCCCACATGTGATGATAGTTTGCCTGTTTTGTGGTGTCAATCTATCCAAAATATACTTTTCAGGGATTTTTTCAATTTTCATGTATATCATTACTTTTAGGACATGAGTACAAATTATGTCATCCTTTTCCATTTTGCAACAAATATAGCTGTATGTTTCAGTGTCCTTATCAATTTTCACCATGTAGTTCCTGATTTTAACATTATTAATAGTAGTTGCTGCTGTTTTGTAGCAAGCATAACTTTTCTCAAATTATATTTCCTCCAAGTGATACTTTGTTTTGTGTTTCAGTTGCTGCTGGAATTTGTAAAAAAAACTTCCTGTTGAACAACTTTGTGGCTTGTTTTCATAGTAATAATCTGACCAAAATTCATTTGGTTTTGTGTTCCTGGCAACTGAGTCTTGTTGTAATTAACTCTCATGTAGAAAAGCTAATATTATCTCTAACTCTTCAATGAAAGTTGTTATCCTACATGTTGAGTCAATATTGTCTTTGAATACTACATTAGTGCCTTCGCATCTCGAAGTAGTGTGAATGAATGGGAAAAGGTTTTGTTTGAACTATGTAGGCAAAAATCTTTTCCTTGTTTCCCACATTTCCTTGAAATATTTGATATGTTGCACATCATGTCTGCTCATAATTTCATTAGAAGAATTTTCAAACTCATGTTCTGTCAGTGAATTGTTCACTTCATCAAAAAATTTCTTTGTGTAAGTCTCGATTATCCTGCAAAGTGTTGCCAGTCTTCTCTGTTGCCTTCTTCAGGGCATGGAATAAGCAGTTTCTATGTATAGTTTTTGTCAACACCTGTGATATTGCCATCTTCATTGCAGCATCTTGATCTGTTATGACTGTAATTGAATGTTTGTTTCCCATGCATTACGAAAATGTCTAGACGAGCCTGTAGAAGCTGCCAATTGTTTCATCTTTGAGGAATGCGAAGCCGGAGTAGCAATTGTCATCATCTCCATTGATTCCAACAAAAGAAGCAAAGCGCATTTCATATCGGTTAGTCCTGTACGTTGTATCAAAGCTGATACAATCCCCCCATAAGTCATAATTTATTTTATGTCTTCCTGCACACTAAAATATGCTTTGCACCTTGTTAGATTTGTCAGCTTTGAAAGAGTAATAAAACATTGGGTCATCTGCTTGCTTATTTGCAAAGTATTCTGCCATTTTCATCATATCTCCCTTGCTAGTTTGGTTGCAGTTTTATGATCTTTGATTGCTCACATCCTTTTTGTGAATGGTATCGCTGCCAAGTTGCCCCTTATGTATGCAACTAGATTCATGATTTTTCTAGTAGGTATTTTCACCGCTTGCAAGCTTTTGATTAATTTCTGCTCTTCAACTGTGATATTACGGTGTGAGTTAAGAAATTTAGTTTCTTCCTCATGGCTCAACTCATGGTTATGTTTGAAGTCCACTCTGGTGATTGTCCATGTCCCTTTAATTTTTGTTAGTACCATTATAGCAGGGCATCCTGTTGTTTTGTTCACATTTGTTTTCCTTTTGCCCCTTGTAGCCATTGGTGTGTTTGTACTCTCTCCTTGTGCTGCATTGGCATCAATATTAATATTATCATTACCATTGGTTGGTTTGTTCATTCTCTTCCTGGATTTGTTGCATTTCAACGTTATTTTTGCCAGCTCATTGGTTTTCCAATCCAGCCATGTGTGTGCAACCTCAATTGAGAAGCTCATGATGAAAGCGTAATTGTTGTAATACTTTTAACCTTGCTTGTCATCCATGAAATCGTTCCATCTCTTGGTATCATTTGGTTTTCTTCATCTTCATGGTGTTGTTGTGCTTCATCAATTGCATCTAAGCGTATAGATATATTGGTTCCTTCATGACCAATCACATTTTCTTCATTCATAGTAGTTTCATCCCTGTCAGCAATAAAATGGGCTTCTTTTCCATGTGGCTCTTCATTTGTATTCTCTTTGCAATTTTCATCTGCTATCATACTGTTATGAGGTGCTGTCTGTTCTATTTGGATGTTATGAAAATGTTCATGGTTCATATTTTCGACAACCATGTAATCATTACTACTCAATCTGCTCGTTGTCATAATCATTGAATTCTGTATAGTTTCAAGCTATGTTAGAAGCATAATTTTTCATATAATGGAAATGCATTCATTGCAGCATTACAATATTTTTTACAAATTTGTTTTGTTTTGTATTTTATATTAGCACATACTTAGTTGGGCTTTGCAGTACTCTCATGTATTCCCCATGTAGCCCGTGGCATTCACATCCTCCTGTAAATTTGTGTCGGTGCTTGTCAGTTCAATAGAGTTTGTGCCATATACTGCATAATTGGTCACTTGGCTAATGTGGCTGGTGAATGTTTGACCACTTTCTTATGAAATTCTTAGTTGTGCACATGGAAAACAAGGAGAATGAAATTTGTTAGGCGTTTATTTGTTAAATTGTTTCAATATTATTCTTCTCTCGGTGCTAGATCAATACAGGGAACAGGTCATGATGTACTAACACTGAAACTTTCATACTCCTCCTATGAGTTCACAGTGCCCATATCAAATTCCTGGGTTAACCACCCGAATCGGCAGCTTAACGGCAGTTTTGACACCCCCGTCACGGCATGCCAGTTTAAGGTAACGGGGAGTAACTTCAGTGCTACAAAATTGCACCACCCTACTTCAGTGCTAGAAAGTGAATGGAGTCACCTTTCAGTGTCACCAGATTAATTTTCCCTTTCATTTTACAGCAAATATAGCTGTATGTTTCAGTGTCCTTATCAATTTTCACCATGTAGTCCCTGATTTTAACATTATTAATAGTAGTTGCTGCTGTTTTGTAGAAAGCATAACTTTTCTCAAATTATATTTCCTCCAAATGATACTTTGTTGTGTGTTTCAGTTGCTGCTGGAATTTGTAAAAAAAACTTCCTGTTGAACAACTTTGTGGCTTGTTTTCATAGTAATAATCTGACCAAAATTCATTTGGTTTTGTGTTCCTGGCAACTGAGTCTTGTTGTAATTAACTCTCATGTAGAAAAGCTAATATTATCTCTAACTCTTCAATGAAAGTTGTTATCCTACATGTTGAGTCAACGTTGTCTTCGAATACTGCATTAGTGCCTTCGCTTCTCGATGTATTGTGAATGAATGGGAAAAAGTTTTGTTTGAAGTAAGCTGGCAAAAATCTTTTCCTTGTTTCCCACATTTCCTTGATATATTTGATATGTTGCACATCATGTCTGCTCATAATTTCATTACAAGAATTTTCAAACTCCTGTTCTGTCAGTGAATTGTTCACTGCATCAAAACACTCTTTGTGTAAGTCTCGATTATCATGTAAAGTGTTGCCAGTCTTCTCTGTTGCCTTCTTCAGTGCATGGAATAAGCAATTTCTATGTATAGTTTTTGTCAACACCTGTGATATTGCTGCCTTCATTGCAGCATTTTGATATGTTATGATTGTAATTGGATGTTTGTTTTCCATGCATTGCAAAAATGTCTAGAAGAGCCTATAGAAGCTGCCAATTGTTTCATCTTTGAGGAATGCGGAGCCGAAGTAGCAATTATCATCATCTCCATTGATTCCAACAAAAGAAGCAAAGCGCATTTCATATCGGTTAGTCTTATACGTTGTATCAAAGATGATACAATCCCCCCATAACTCATAATTTGTTTTGTGTCTTCCTTCACACCAAAATATGCTTTGCACCTTGTTAGATTTGTTAGCTTTGAAAGAGTAATAAAACATTGGGTCATCTGCTTACTTATTTGTAAAGTATTTTGCCATTTTCATCATATCTCCCATGCTAGTTTGGTTGCAGTTTTTTGATCCTTGATTGCTTACATCCTTTTTGTGAATGGTAAAGCTGCCAAGTTGCCCCTTATGTATGCAATTAGATTCATGATTTTCTAGTAGGTATTTTTACCGCTTGCAAGCTTTTGATTAATTTCTGCTCTTCAACTGTGATATTACAGTGTGAGTTAAGAAATTTAGTTTCTTCCTCTGGGCTCAACTCATGGTTATGTTTGAGGACCACTCTGGTGATTGTCCATGTCCCTTTAATTTTTGCTAGTACCATTATGGCAGGGCATCATATTGTTTTGTTCACATTTGTTTTCCTTTTGCCCCTTGTAGTCATTGATGCGTTTGTACTCTCATCTTGTGTTGCATTGACATCAATATTAATATTATCCTTACCATTGGTTGGTTTGTTCATTCTCTTCCTTGATTTGTTGCATTTCAACGTTATTTTTGCCAGCTCATTGGTTTTCGGTCCAATCTTGAGTGTGCAACCTCAATTGAGAAGCCCATGATGAAAGCGTAGTCGCTGTAATACTTTTTAACCTTACTTGTCATCCATGAAAATCATTCCATATCTTGGTATCATTTGGTTTTCTTCATCTTCATGGTGTTGTTGTGCTTCATCAATTGCATCTAAAAGTACAGATAGATTGGTTCCTTCATGACCTACCACATTTTCTTCATTCATAGTAGTTTCATCCCTGTCAGAATTAAAATGGCCTTCTTCTCTATGTGGCTCTTCATTTGTATTCTCCCTGCAATTTTCATCTCCTATCATACTGTTGTGAGGTGTTGTCTGTTATATTTGGATGTTATGAAAATGTTCATAGTTCATATTTTCGACAACCATGTAATCATTACTACTCAATCTGCTCGTTGTCATAATCATTGAATTCTGTATAGTTTCAAACTATGTTAGAAGCAGAATTTTTCATATAATGGAAATGCATTCATTGCAGCATAATTGTATTTTTGTAAATTTGTTTTGTTTTATATTTTATATTAGCTCATATGGAGTGGGGCTTTGCAGTAGTCTCATGTATTCCCCCATGTAGCCCGTGGCATTCACATCCTCCTATAAATTTGTGTCGATGCTTGTCAGTTCAATAGAGTTTATGCCATTAACTGCATAATTGGTCACTTGGCTAATGAGGCTAGTGAATGTTTGACCACTTTCTTTTGAAATTCTTAGTTGTGCACATGGAAAACAAGGAGAATGATATTTGTTAGGTGTTTTTCTGTTAAATTGTTTCAATATTATTCTTCTCTCGGTGTTAGATCAATATAGGGAACAGGTCATGACTCATGATGTACTAACACTGAAACTTTCAAACTCCTCCTGTGAGTTCACAGTGCCCATATCAAATTCCTGGGTTAAAGCAATCGAAATGTTTAGGTCTTTGCAATTTTAAGATTTCTAAATATCAGTACATTATCACTGATGTACATACCTGAGATAATGTAGACTTTGTGATTTTTAACTTATTCTTTTGATCTGTGATTTTAATTCTTCCTTGTTCCTGCATTTGTACATGAACCGATAAATCAATTTTTTTTATATGTTTCACTGATCAAGTAGCTCACAGATTTGTCCAGTTGTTCTACAATAATTTCTAAATCTTATGGAATCTTTTTTTTTATAATATGTTTCATTTATTAGGTAGTATACAATTATATTTTTTTTCTATAATACTGCTATTTTCATACTGATCTTCACTAGTTACATTTGGTTGTTTCTAACTTTTCTCTTCTTTTTTCCCAGATGCTTTCTTTCTCTGGCCAAATGAATCAAGGGGAAAGTTCAACAAACAACTTGAGAAAAAGTAAGTTAATTAACAACTTAAAGTTCCACAGATCCGATCGTAGTTGAAAACTCACATTTTTTTGGATCATCTCCTTCCTTACAGTCTTCTTTTCCATCTGGTTTTTCTTCACGCAGCCACGACTTGTTAGATTGACATGCTTCATATGCCCTGATCTAGGGTATAGGATAGTTGTATGTCTTTTTATGTCTAGGGAGTGGGCTGGGTTGGTTGGCTCAGGTATAAGGCCCAATCGAAGTTACAGACTGTAAGCAAGCTGGACTGGATCATTAAATGAAAAGTGAACAAGCCCACTTCCACAAAAAAACAAATAAAACAAAGCGCCTGCAATATTAGATTTTGCGCAGACGCCTGCAAAAAAAACACAGTGCATGCGCGTGACAACCGGTCGGTCCCTTTGTCTTATATTGGTAGCAACTTATTTTTCCTAATATAAATTCTGAACTTAATCGGCTTTAATAACTTGTACTACAGCACAGTCCCATATGAGAGCACGGTCAGTTTCAAAATAAAATTATTCTCAACATGACTATGCAAAAGAAGTAATATCATCGGCTTCAAATAGTACTTCATCATCAGTTAACCACTTAATCACGATTACACTGACTATGAAAACAGTACCATTGGCTTTAAAATAATGCCTTGTTACTTCAGCGCGATTATACTGATAAAAAGTGAAGTCGGCTTAAAAATAATAATTAACCCATTATTTCAGCACGACTACGCTAACTGATCGGTAAGTTTCAAATAATTTGTTTTAGCTTAATTAGTTGTCAAATAATCATTTATGAAATTTTATAATTTAAAAAACAACCAAAAATCATTTTCTAATTTACAAAGGGAGTAAAACTATAAGTAAACTATATATATTATATGAACAATGCTTGTTAATATTTTTCCTAGGTTCCAAACGCTCAAAATGTTTTTGGGAATTTTTTAGATTTTTCAAAAGTATTTGGTATATTTAAAAATTAGAAAATTCAAATTAGCATTTTCTAAAAATAAGGAAAAGGGTTTTATTTATTTCCACGAGGAGAACGCAACATTGCGCTATCTGGACAGCCCGTGTGCGTATGTGCACACTATGATTCGTCGAATGCCATTACCGAGTCGAACCAATATATATGTTTTAACTGCGAGCGTCCATTGGGCGACGTGGCGAAGCCATGGCTAAGGTAAAGGCATAAACCTTGATTGTTTGTGAACTAGTACAAGATTGGAGACTGGTTGTGGATCGTTGACTGTGGGTGTACAATAAATGATTAACGACTCTGGTATGTTCACCCTATTGATGGGAGGTAATGACCCCATCCATGAAATCACATTCGAAGACAATAGTAGCCTAGTAGGGGTCAGGTAGAAGGTCAGGGTAGCATCCCTATCTCCAAGGATTACTCCATTTATGACATGATTCCTGTGAATTCTTTGATGTTCATCTTGCTTTCTAGTGCTAGGCTTTGTGATTTGGGTCTTAAGTATGTATTCTATCATGATGGGATGCCAATGCTTGATGTATTGAATGATGAGCTTATATTCAATGGAATTCTACATAAAATTTTTTATCTTGTTGATTTCATTTCCAATTAATCTTGTATCTTGGGCCTTGTTCTTTTTAGTGTATCGTACCGTTTGCGTATTGCTGTAGCAAATTTTATTATTTTTATATAGCCTATATGTTGTGATAATTCGTAAAGATTTTTTCGTGGCTTTTAGTAGTCCTTCCAAATATTTTAAAACTATTTTTTAATTATTTTTTATAGATTACTCCATTTATGACATGATTCCTGTGAATTCTTTGATGTTCATCTTGCTTTCTAGTGCTAGGCTTTGTGATTTGGGTCTTAAGTATGTATTCTATCATGATGGGATGTCAATGCTTGATGAATTGAATGATGACCTTATATTCAATGGAATTCTACGTAATAATCTTTATCTTGTTGATTTCATTTCCAAATAATCTTGTATCTCGATGTGCTTGATGGCCAAAGACTCCCTTGGTTGACATAATCAATCTTAAGAAACTTTTCAAAAAGAATTTGGTTGCGGGCTTGAAAAAATTCGAAAAGGAGCACCTTTATATATAGCGCGTGTCAAACTGACAAACAAGTTGCTAATGTGCATCCATCAAAAGTTTTATATCACATCGCTTCATTTCATATGGTCGCCCGTTTACCGTGAAGAACCACCTACTGCATCTCACCTATTAGACACAACTAAAAGCATAAAGGAGTAATAAATCAGTCCCTTACCATGGACAAGTAAAGTAATACTATAAGGATTCGAGTTGGCACGATTAAAAACTGCAACTTTTTGTCATGGCACCCTTTTGACACATGAAAAGTTAACGCCGAACGCTGAGCTGGAAAAAGAGAAACAATAGTCATTAGTCAACGTGCAGCGGAGCCATATGAACACGTCCCGGAGGCCGGAACCGGAAGCCCAACCTGCCAAAACTCCCAAAACCATCATCCCCCGGGCTTCCTTTCCCCTCTCCATCCCTCCTCCTTCCCCGCGTGCAGAAGGCCATGGCCGTCGCCTCCTGACCCCGATCCATGAGACCCCCCGCGCCACAACGCGACCCTGCCGCCCGAGGATGTCCCAGCCCGACGTCGTCTACAGGTGACTGCCCTCCCTCGATTCCTCCGCCGATTCAATGTTTCTTGGCGCAGTTTGTCCCCGTTCGGCGTGGGTGGGGAGGGCGTTGGTTGGGGATTGTGGGGCGGGTTTCTTGCTGCTGCGCCGTTAGGCTATGTGGCTGCGGCTTTCCTAGGATTCCTGGCCTTTTCAGTGGGAAACTTGGTGTCTTGTTTCGCATCAGAATCAAGAACCAAGAATATAAGAATACATAACCTTTGTGGTTGGTTGGAGGATTGGTTTATCCGTTTACTTTATTTTGGAATATGGGGGATTGTAAGCAAATTGCAGGAATATAGAATCCGTAAACTTTTTTTGGTTGGTTCGAAGATTGGTTTATCCGTTTACTTTATTTTGGATATGTTGAATTGTAAGCAAAATTGCAGGCAACTGGTTCGTGGTGATAGAATTCATGGTTTACATGTGCCTGCTCTACAAATTGGGGTACTTTGGTGATAGAAGTTGATTGGATGCTGTCCGACATTTGTAAGAAAAAAGAATGTTGAATGGATTGGTTGGTGGTCAACATTGCGGTATGAGGAAGATTTGTGGTGCTGGAGTTGTGGGAGCAGAATTATTTTATAGACTTATTATTAGCTTAGCTTGACGGTGCATGCATTGATCAGTTTAGTACGTCATCCGGTTTGGATCCCCTTCCAACATTATGTTTTGTGGATAAGCCATATGGATATGTTACACGTGTACTTACTGACTTGCTTACGTGACCGTATAAAACTGGAAGGTTTGTGCCAACACAGAGTTAGCATTTTAAGAACCAAAAGCTACTTTGCACTATAATGTAGTTATTATCCATCATGCGATCTCGCAGCGTTACATATGCCGCATGTATTGTAGTCGTACAATTGACCAATGAAAATTTACCACGTAAAAGTGGAACACGATAGGGATCACTTGGCGTGGCATGGTTTGATTTTAGTGTTCTTCAATAATGGCAGTGATATAGGTATGTTTACATTATCCATCCGACATATATAAATCTGAGTGGTAAGCTATTATTGACTAATTTTGCCACTAATATTTTTGCATCTCTGCAATTGTGCTTTATCAGCGTTGCAATATAAATATTATTTTGTTAAGTAAATCTTGAGCCTTTAGAATTGATACAAGTTGTATGAACAGAAAACCAGAAATTATAACCTATTACTTGCATTTTATATGTAATTGTATCATAATAATTAATTTTATTCTATGTGGCCTTCATACAAATATTTTTTGTGTTGGAATTTTCATTTTGGTAAGTACTCAGATAAGATGTATTGTCTTGTTATACGAAGGATACCTGTTCCATTGATCCGATGATTTTTTGGTGGTCTTCAATCTTGCACGTTTCTATGTCGCAATATATTAGATTGCAGCAATTGGCAATGTTTGAATTTTGAAACGATACATGCATTATAATTTTTTTATTATATTAAAGAAACTAAAACTATAGTTTACCTTGAGTGCTCGGTTTATTATGTTATCTAATACGATAAAACAATACAAAATTTCTTTGTTTCTTTTTTATTAACAGAAAAACAAAACCTGTAAGTGCAAAAAAATTGGACCACAAAATTAAATGTGGGGCTATTATTGTTTAAGTCTCTTACAAATATGCCGTTTAGCATATAAAGAAACACAATTTTCTCATTGGCTCTTTTTCATTTTCCAAATCCACTAAGTTAGCTATAGTTATTACTTATTACTAAGGGCAAGATAGGAAAAGGAAGGTATTTAATCTTTTTTGTTATTTACTGGCTAGAGCTGCTAATCCGGAAACTTTTCACTCAACTGTGTTCTGTTTAACCTTTAGCCTCTAGCGTCGTGATTTCTTAAAAATTAAAACAATCCTGAACTTTTTGTTCCATTTCTATTATATTTTCTTAGATCGTAGGCACTCGTGTAACTTCAAGTAAATATAAAAATGTACTTTAATGTTTTAACAGTGCGTAGTCTGGCAATTCTATTTAACCTCACTCCATATAATGAAAGTGCATGTTTATGAATATCTTTGTCACCATGTTCAGAATTTTTGTTTCATATACTAACACAATTTCTGTTTCCCTAAAAAACAATTTATGATACATGGAAAATTTTAGAAAAAGGTCTTGCCAATGTCTTATAAAAAAAACTTGCAAATTTCTACTAAAATGATGAGTAATTACAATGGATGACATGGATCCTTGAATCCCGTGCGTTGTGGACACTCTATGGCTGTGCAGCCATGAGTCGTTCCTGTGGTAGCATCATGGCTTTAGTTTCATATATTGTTTTGATTTATGTTTTTCTTTCTTTTCTTTGTAGTTTGTTGCAACGCACTCGCAGGCATTGTACTAGTGTTGTTCTAGTCTTTTACAAAATATGCCGTTTGGCATTTAGAGAAACATATTTTTCTCATTTGCTTTTTTTCATTTTCCAAATCCAACAAGTTAGCTAGGTTATTACTAAGGGCAAGATAGGAAAAAGAAAGTATTTACTCTTTTTTTTGTTATTTACTGGCTAGAACTTCTAATCTGGAAACTTTTCAGTTTATTGTATTATGTTTACCTTTAGTTCCTAGCATGTATTTTCTTAGAAATTGAAAATAAATCATAACTTTTTGTTCCATTTTTATTATATTTTCTTAGCTCACGGACACTCGTGTAACTTCAAGTTACTATACAAATGCACTTTGATGTTTGAACAATGCAGGGTCTGGCAATTCTATTTAACTTCAATCTAATCAACATTTTACAATATCCTCTATTTTATTAGGGAGGATTGAACAATTTAATTTTAAACGAATGGTAAGCACAGTTCTCCTTTAGCACAAATAAGCTTACCTTCAGTTCTGTATTGTTGAATGAATAGCTTTTTTACTTTCCAGATGACTAACGTTCCATAGTTCTATTATTAATAGCTACCTACCAGCTTAATTAATTTTCCATTCTCGCAATCTAATACTATCTATTAAATTTTTTAATGATACACCCTTTTATCTGAAATTTTGGGTATTTTGCAAGCTTTTCCCCCTTTTTTTGTCTGCGTGAGTTTGTGACTATAATTGCATTTCTATTGGCAGCTGTGGATCTTGTGGATACCCTCTAAATCTTTCTTCTTCTAACCGAAGCACATCTGACGTAGGATCCTCGTACCAAAAGTCTCTGAAGAAAGGTCTGATTTCATTCATTTCAGTTGATCTCAGCCGATTTACTCAGGTAGACGAGATATCTTGCTTTCCCCTCACCTGGCGTAGCTACCGGCCAAAAACTAAGCTTCTCTGCCGAAAGTGTGGAGCATCTATTGGCTATTGTTATGGTGAGCCACCTGTTTTGTGTAGATTTGATCCAGCAAGTTCATCCTCTCGTGCATCCCAAAAGTATTTAATAAAGATCCAGGCTCTCCAACCTTCAGACGGAACTCAGTAGCCTGTCAATTTCAGTCAAACTTTGGAAAAGGACAATGGACGATAGTTTAGGTAACTATATAAGCAGCATGTCCGATGATTGTCTGCTTTCTATATTTAACAAGCTTAAAAGTGAAGCAGACAGGAATGCTTTTGGGTTAACATGTAAAACTTGGTTCAAGGTTCGAAACATTGCTCGAAAATCATTAATATTCCATTGTTCTTTTAACCCTAAAGTATACAAGGAGCATGCCCAGTGCCTTCCAAAGATATTAACCCGTTGTCATTATCTTAACTCGATATCCCTTGCGGGAATCACAGAGCTACCTGACTCAGCTTTGTATGAACTAAGAAGTTCTAGATCACTTTTGCAGTCTCTTTCATTGTACTACTGTTCTGGTATAACGGATGATGGTTTAGCACAAGTGTCAATTGGATGTCCCAATTTGGTGACTGTTGAACTTTACCGCTGCTGTAATATCACAGATCTCGGTTTGGAATGTCTTTCCAAGGGCTGCCATGCTCTGAAGAATCTCAACCTTGGTTACTGCATGGCCATTACAGATGGAGGGATTGGTGCAATCTTTAGGAATTGCCCACAGATTTGCACACTTGACATATCAGGTTGCAGACGCTTATCTGGTGTTGGATTCAGAGGTTGCACAAGTTCACTTTCTTATCTAGAAGCTGAGTCTTGCATGCTTTCTCCAGAGGGCTTGTTTGATGCAGTCAATGGTGGTGGAATCGAGTACCTAAATTTGAACAATTTAAGAAGTTCAGCTGGGCTTGATGCCCTGAGTAGAGTTGATTGTGCGAAAAAGCTCCGTTTTCTAAATCTCAGGATGTGTCGCTATCTTACAGATATTTCTGTGGCGACAATAGTGAGCGGGTGTCCGTTGATTGAGGAGTGGAGCCTTGCTCTTTGCCATGGTGTAGGGCTTCCTGGTTGGTCTGCAATTGGATTGTACTGCAATAAGCTGAGAGTTCTGCATGTGAACCGTTGCAGAAACTTATGTGACCAAGGGTTGCAGGCTCTGAAGGATGGATGTGTTCGTCTTGAAGTTCTGCATATAAATGGCTGTGGTAAGGTTACTCGGAATGGTATGGCATTATTTAGCATTGCTAGGCCCAATGTGAAGAAAAGGGTGAATGAAGTTTTTTCCATTGGCCCCTCAATTGAGGATTTATTCCGATTACCGTGATGAGATCAGAAGGTTTAGTTAGATTTTCAAAGTTTGGGCTTGACGAGGCATCACACCTCGTTACCAGATGGATTCGTTCTGTGCCCATTATGCTGTGCTTTCTATTTGTTCCAGTGAATACTCATTTCGTCATTGTAAAATGTCATGGTAAAGGATGTTGCGGACAGAACCATAAGTTATACAAATGAACTGTAAGAAGTCAGTTTGGTGCTGTTGCTGTTTGCTTGTTCCTACTCTGTTTTATGGGTGAAACAGATTCTGATCGTGATTTGTGAAGGGTTCTATAATTTGATAGCATTTTTTAGGTGCTATAATTTGATAGCTAATATTTCGCCCCAGTTAGTGCATTGCCATATGTAAAAGGGTTAATTCCTGGCTTTGTGCTCTGCCGATAACACCAAAATTCCTTGCCAAAATTAAGAAAAAATTCATTGGTTTGGACCGATTAGACTATCTCCAACCATTTTTCCTTCTCCATTCTCTTCTTCATATTTTTTTTCTGGGCACGACTACGGACTGGACGTCCGTTCGTCGTTCGCGAGATCGGACGCCCCTGGCCCAACTCCGGCCCAAAAAAATCCCGCGCCATTGACCAGCCAGAGCGCGGCACAAAAATTCACGCACGTTGTTCTAGGGGGTCAGATTGTTGTTCCAGTGGAGCAAATCCATATAAAACAGGCGCTCCCTCATTCTCAAAGCCGTGTCCCAGGCGTCCGTCGCCGGCCGCCGACGCCAGGGGCCTGCTGCCACCACGCCCAGCAGGAACCGCCGCCCTCCTCGTGCGTCCCCGTGCGTCCTCGTGTTGTTCCAAGATCAGAAAATATAAGGTGTGTGCAAAACTCTAGCCCTCCAAAGCTCTGATTTGTGGCACCACAAGTCTCTGATTTGTTCCCCTAACCCTCACCCTCTTGGGATTTGATCACTCTACCCCCCAGATGACTCACGTGCGCAGAACCCTGGAGGAGGTGTTGTTCCAGCCACGGGCAAGTGTTGGACGGCAATATCGAAAGTGGCCGTTCCAAATTGGTGCGGCTGCGGCGCAACCCGTGGAGGAGCCGGTTCATGTCGGAAGATCGGAAGCAGAGGATGCGTTAGAAGATGAGGTATGGCTCTAAAAACTCACCGATTGTTCTAGGGCTTTGTTGCAGTAATTGAATTGTTCTAGTGATTTGATGATTTGGTTCCAGTAAATTGTTTAAGAAGTTTGAAATACACTTGGGTTATGCCTTTTGGAACAATTGTAGTCTGCTTGTCGGAACAATGTATGTTGCCAGATTGGAACAATGTATTTTCTTTCTGGAACAATGTATTATGCCGTATGGAACAAAATAAAATGTAGCCTTTTGCAAGTTGCACGTGAGGGGCTCCCAGGCACTCCAACGCTCCTGGTTGGGCTGCCGCCGGCAGGTGATTGCTCCTTGCAAAGCTCACCCACGATGTCATCGATGCTCCGAGCCTCTCCATGAATGACAGGGCTAGCCTCTCCAAGGTGAGCGTGTCTGGTAGGGCTCGGCGGTGGTGGGCTGGCAACCACACTAGGGGAGACTTGTGTGGTAGGGCTTGGCGATGCTGGGGTGGCTGACACCGCAAGTGGAGCGTGTCTGACAGGGCTTGCCGGTGCTGGGCTGCTCCTCTTCTGTGGCGCAACATTTGCACCAGCAGTGTCGTCCCCAACGGTATCCCTGGCAGGGCTAGAGATGTCATCATCAGGCCGCACGTCGTCCTGTGCGCCAACCTCGGATGTACGCCCCCCAAAACTTTCCTCAAGCCTTGAAGCTGTCATACTGGATGTCCCATGCATTGGGAATGTGAGGTTGCTAGCCACCAATCCAGCTTGTGTTGTGCCCATAGCCTCCATTACCTCCATGGCAAATGCAGCCATCTTCTTCTGTTGTGACTGCTTGATTTGTGAAATAGCAACATCAAAATCTTTCTTCCATGATTTGTAATATTTGTCAGCAATCTCCTAGATGTTGGGTGGTAACTGCTGAAAAAGGACGAAACAACTAGTGGCTTGAGTGAAACGAGAAAATGCTATCAATACTGGAACAATACACTAAAAAGCACTGCTTGAACAACTTATGTGCACTACTGTAACGACATATAAGCACTGATGGAACAACTTATAAGAACTGTTTAAACAATCTAAAAAGAGCTGCTGGAACAACTTATGAAGACACTACTGAAGCAAGAAAAAAATATACACTAATGGTGGAACAGTTATGTATATCATGTGGAACAGTTGTGGAACACCTTATAAGATGATACTAAAACAATACACTAAAGCATACGGGACAAAAAAAACTACTGGTGGAGCAGTTCTGTATGTCATGTGGATGGCATGGTATACAAACTACAGAGCTGGAACAAAAAATACAGAACACCATGTGGAAAAAAAAGAAACAATAAAAACATGCAAATAACACAAGAATAGTGGAGGGGAATTTACCTGGGTGGTCTGACTGCCTTGCTGGGAGGCCAGCCTATTCCATTCCTCGAAGGTGGCCGAGTCAATTGTCTCGGCAGCAGCTGGCTGTTTGGCGTACGGCGTGTTTTCAATACCTCGAAACTGCAAACAAAAAACATATAATAGAACAAGAAAGAATGATTATGCTATCGCGATATCATCACATGAGATGTAAACACACACAAAAAAAATAGATGTTGAAAAGGGAAAACAAACCTTGAACTCGCCAAACAAAATCTTCTTCATGGATAGCCTTCTTTTGTCCTCTTTTTCGAGATTTTTGAAGATCTCAGATGTGACATGGCACAACCTGGGTGTGCGGTAGTCCATTTTGGCCATGGACGCAGCCGACAGCTGGACATGATCCATATACACGATCTGCGAGGGGTCCCCATGAAAGAAGATAAAGAATATATGTAATCAGACGCTGGAACAATTAAATTTGCCACTGGAACAATTAATTTTGCCTACAAGAACAACATGGTTTGCATACTGGAACAATAAAATTTGCCTACTGGAACAATAAAATTTGCCTACTGGAACAACAAGGTTCGACTAGTGGAACAATAATGTTTTGCCTACTGGAACAATTAAATTTTCCTACTGAAACAATTAACTTTGCCTACAGGCACAATATATTTTGCCTACTGGAACAAATATGGTTCACCTACAGGAACACATCAACATGCAGTAAAAAAGGTATTAAAAAGCAAAGAGAGAAGACGGCACGTACGGCAAGAATGGGTAGGCATGCCCCGGCGTTGAAGGATGTGTCTGGTTTATCTCTAATGACTTTACGAATCCTTCTAACCTCGTCCATGGTCTTGCTAAGCACATGGCCGGCCCAATCCAACTCTGCAAAGGCATCCATGTTGCCAAAGGTGTGCAGGTACTCAATGGCGATGCTGAAATTTGTCTTCGGAACAATAACATTGGCCAGCGCAACCAGCAGGAAAGCCCTCATGAAATCAAGCTCATCGGTGCTGTCTTTGGCTACTTGTGCTGCCCTATTGATCGGGTACCTACACCCTACCCTGAACTGCTCCTTGACATGCTCAATGGCATCGTCGTCGCCAGTCAACAAGAAGGGCTTGTCCCCTGAAGGTATGCCAAGCACCTTGCTTACCATGTCCTTTGTGAATATGATCGCCTTGTTCTTGAAACGAAACTGACAGAGGTCAGGATCGATGTTCTTGATCATCCACTCGATCAACCGGCTAGGAGGTGTGAATGATGAGAGAGTCAACAAACACTCGAATCCATGCTTCCGAACAAACTCCTTCTGGTAGTCTTGAAGCTCAGACACAAACCGATTCAGACCCTTTGAGCTGAACCTGAACTTCAGATTGGGCGTGTCGTCGTCGTTTGCCATTTCTTCAGAGGCAATGTGTACCACCTGAAACAAAAAAAAAAAGAACAGCTGGATCAGAAACACAAAAATCACTGGAACAACTTAATTGCACCACTGGAACAGCATGTGAACCCTACTGGAACAACTTGTAAGAACAACTTGTAACAATCTGGTCTAAAAATCAGCAATTCATCTCAAATTTCTCAATTCAGCACAAACCAAACCCACAAGCTACGAGTACGAGTAGAACCGACCAACCAAACACCCCAATCAGCCAAACCAAGCCCACAACTATATAAAACAGAAACCAATAGAATGCTGAAACAATCTGAAAAGCAATCTGAAACAACAGAATGCTGAAACATTATACATTGTTCAATTGTAATCAAGCAACGTGATATCAAAAACAAAAATACATTATACATTCAATTACACTATATCATTGAAATCCCATGTCACTGTATCCCAAAGCAATTGGAACAATATCACTGAAATCCCATATTATTGTATCCCATAGCAAAAATGGAACAATTACTCTACACATTCACATTCACAATTCAGATTCACAATCAACATATACATTTCGTATTCACATTCAACATAAACATTTCTTCACATTCACATTACAGTAAAGCTAAAATGAAATGGGGGAGAGGAATGGAAGTGGATGAGCAGGAAGGGGGCACGGGTGAGATACCTCGCAGGGAATTGTCGATCAGCAACCCAAACAGCTGGGGGAGCGCTTCGACTGCGCGGGGAGGCGGCGTCGACGACGAGGGAGAGGCGGCGTCCACGCCGATGTGGAGGCGGTCTCAACGGCGCGTGGGAGGCGGCCTCATCGGCGCGGGTAGGCGGCGTCCACGGCAAGGGAGAGGCGGAATGCACGGCGCGTGGGAGGCGGCGTCGACGGCGAGGGAGAGGCACCCTCAACGACGCGGGGAAGGCGGCCTCAACGGCGTGGGGGGCGGCCTCAACGGCGCGGGGAGGCGGCGTCGACGGCGAGGGACAGGCGACGTCGACGGCGTGGGGGAGGCGGCGTCGACGACAAGGGACAGGCGGCGTCGACGGCGCGGAGGAGGCGGCCTCAACGGCGCGGGGGAGGCGGCGTCGGCAACGAGGTGGAACAGATTTTGGGGGGAGGAGCGCAGGGCGGTTGAGGGATTTGGGGGGAGTAAAGCGCTGCGGTTGGGGAATCAGCGAGTTGGGTCGAGATGTTGGGCCACGAGCGTCCGCCCCGTCCGGACGTCCAAGTTAAAGCATTTTCGTTATTTTATACCATCTCTGATGGCATCCTTTTAAAAAAAATTGTTAAAAAATGGGGAGAGATTTCCTTTTGAAAGAAATGCATGAAGAAATATCTTTTTAAGAGAACTACAAAGAAATTTTGTTGAAACATCTTGAGAAATCAGAATTTCTTCAAGAAAAAATGGCCACCGAAAAAAATATCGGTTGAGATGGTTTAGGGTGGCAACAGTATTTAAGGAAAAAGTATCGTTTGAGATGGTCTTAGGATAGCATCAGTATTTAAGGAGACAGGATGGTTACTCTTAGCTCCGAATCTGCATGAGCGAGCAACGTCATTTTATAGTACACTGTGCTGTATGAATATGAACAGGGGTGTCCATAACCTTTGATATAATGTAGCAAATTACTTAATACATCTACGCTACATGAATCTTGCAAGGCAACGTATTTAGTGCTAATATTTATTGAGTGTTGACATGTTAACATCAGATCTGATCATCTGAACCATTAGATAAAGAGTGATTTAGATCTGAAAGGGTGGAAGCCCCTTTTCTCACTTAAATGCTTTCACAAAAACCCATAGACTTTTTAAGTAGGAAAAGGGTTTCCACCCTTTCAGATCTGTGCCGTTCTTTATGAATCTAATGGCCTAAATCTGATGTTAGCATGTTAGTACTAAATGAATATTAGCAATAGATATGTTGCCATCTTGCAAATCAATGGTTAAATCAAAACTTGCTCTAAAATATTTTTATACCTGGAATTTAATCGTATTTTCGTCTCAAAGAAAAATGAACATTTTTTAAAAAGGGGGCAGGAGAACTATCGTCCTATTTCATTGATGAGCACGAGAAAATAAATTAAAAGACCGGTGCAAGCACGAGGTACAACCACAGCGCTATGCTGTAACCATGGCTAAATCTAGACACACCTTCGGCCACCATCGAGAACACCACCAACAGAGGAGAAAAAAGGAATGTAGCCTCATCGCTGCCACCTAGGCCAAAGACCGAAATAGAAGAGGGAGAAAGGGGAGACACCACAACACTCACACAATGGCGAACGACTCCTGTAGAAGCAGATCTAGCGGAAACTTGATGCACAAGACGGTGAGCATGACGCCTCAGCAAGGTAGCGACGGGGAGATCCCGCAGCTGTCGCAAAACTGTTAGGGTTCACCCAGAGAAAGGGAAGTTTCGAAAGGTAATGCCTCTAACAAGGGAACGACATAGAACGTGATGCCAACACAAACCCAAAAGGGCATGGCTTTCGCCCAAGACTTGCCCTACTAATGCACAAGAAAGAGACTGCCGAAGGTCGAAAGCACTAGAAGAACCGAGCCATATATCGGCCAAATACGCAGAGCCGGATAGCGTTCATGAACGCCACCCCCTGACTTGAAAGACACCGCCCACGCCACCCGACACCTCGGAGAAAGAGTGTCAAGACGACAGGGGTGGGAACATGTCAAGAGGCAGAGAACTGGGACACCGCCGGAGAAAGGTCACCAGCCAACGCGACTTGAACTTTTAATATATGCGACTTGGTGATGTCTACGTACTAATCCTTCCACTTCAAAAAACACATGACGCTTTGATTATTAAACATTGACATGGCCAACTTTGGCAAGCAAGTACTGTTGCAATTTATGTATGTGGTCCAATAAAACTATGATACCGTGGATGTGTTGAAACGAATATATTTATATGATTTTCATGTGTCGAATTTGACTACCAAGGCATTCATGGAGATCTGCATCACTCACTAAAATCAACTATTCATCCTCATCATCCTTGTACTTGAGCTGAAAAGGGTCAACCGGTAGTTTCAACCTGCTCTCGTACATGACATACTAGCACCCGCTTGAAGAAATTACAAGGTTTCATCGTTTGTAAAAACGGCGTTCACAAAGATGCTCGTATTTTTTTTTTGACACAACAAAAACAGTGGAAGATGCTCCCACTATAGAATATATTAATATAAAATGAAAGCTATTTAGAAAGGATCACAGTTCAACAACAGACCAAGGATCATCGAGAGAATTGAGCCAATTGCGCATCAATCCTTTTAAAGCAGGTTTTACTGTAACAAGCATCAAATTAAAATCTTCAAAGAAACTCAGCCCCAACTATGAATAGAAGGATTATGTGCATAAAAAAAATGAATCTGTTACGCTGCTTTCAAATGCAAGCAAATAGGGTGCAGAAATTAAAGCGGAAATATAAATGTCATAAGTAAATAGAAAAAGGAGATTTTTTCCATGAGATTCGGAGCCAAGCTCCTACTTCCCGTTGAGATTAGCTCTTGTGCTCAAGGACCAGCTCCCTTTTGAACCACACGTCTCATCTTGACTTGGGGAGAGAAACACATAGAAGGATGAAGCCTAAAGCTCCAGTGCTTTCAAATGCAAAGAGGTAAATGCCATAGCTCAAGTGAAGCCCAAGACCTCACCTAATGAACCACGTGACCCTTATAAATAGCCTCCCTGAGCAAAACTAGCTGTTGGAGAAGGATATCCTCAAAAAACTAGCACTTATGGCTCCTCCGGACACTGTCGAGAGGCCATCAAACAGTCGATGGAGTAACAAAACACCGGTTTGGAGCCAACCCAAGAAAACACAACGTCCAGTAGCGCCAACCCAAGAAAACACAACTTCCTTGGACACTATCCGACACCCACTAGACATGGTCCGGAGAAGGACCAAACCCAAGGGCTGGAGCCATCGGGACACGGTCCGGTGACACCTGGAACCCCAGACACCTCACTGACATACACCAACCGGACATAGTCCGAAGATGGTCGGACAATGTCTAGAGACATGCATTGTGACTGGTCGGGCATGATTAGCTCCCACCGAACACTGTCCAGGCCAAGTGCACGCAAGATTCAAAAAGAAAAACTCCGTCGGACATAGTCTGGTGTAAACACCCAAAAGATAGTCAAGGAAACAGATTCTTGGACACAAGTCGACCACGACCGGACAACGTTTGGAGGACTGCACTAGGCCTAAAGCTAGCACACCCAAACCTCCACGGACAGTACGGTGAAAATAAGGAAACACCTAGGCCTAGCCTTGACGAAATCGCACCTCCCTCGACACGAACTCTATGGCACACAAACTTAGAGAAGATACCTTTGTGCATCGCAAAGATCCAAGAGACGATATGTCGAAAATGTTTTGGACCCCTCCGGACAAGACGACAAAAACAAAAAAGACAATAACCTTAAACTATCCACGTGACCTTGCCACACGCCCAGACATTTCTTCGTCTTCCCGAGTCCATCGCTTCTTGATGCCACCATCATCTCTAGGGTTCTGAGAATATCATGAGCACCATTGCAAATTTTGATCATTGTAATTGTCTATCATCAATACCAAAACCATACACAATTAACACAAAGGGCTACATATGCTCACAAATTTGGTCTAGAAGAAGAGAGAGAAAAGGGTCGGCACAACACAAAGAGAAGAAAGATGAAGCTTAGATTGATTTAGATAATTTATTTTACATCGTTACCCTTATCGGACGGTGAACAACCTACCTAACCCTGTCGTGCCCCACACGTCTGGCCTAACAACGGCAGACCCTTTGAACGGTTTTTGAAATTCGTATTAAGATTTTGAAACTCTCGTCTACTGTGAGACACATCCAATCCCATGTGGCAATATTACATAGTGCGAGGCATCCTCGCACTATGTAATATTGCCACATGGGATTGGATGTGTGTGACAGTAGATGAGAGTCACAAAATCTTAATACGAATTTTTAAAAAGGGGTCATTGGTCTGGCAGATCTGGGCCCCATCGAAGTGCAAGTTTTTTGTCTAGTTTCTTCTGACCAGGAGGATATGGACAACCGATGCACTCTTACGAAGGCAACTTCCTGACGTCTACTTCTGCCCCCTCTGCCAAAGAAACCTAGAAACCCTAGAGTACATCTTCCTGTAATACAACTTTAGCTCCTTCATCTAGACGTGCCTTGTCACTTCGCTTCGACTTCTTCACTAGACCCATCACACTGGCAATGGAAATCCGAGCTACCGCTTTGGTGGGAAATCGATATCGCCAAGGGTGCCAACCCAAAAGCGACCCTTTCCATTGCCTCGGCACCATTTGGCATCTCTGGCTCGAGCACAACAACTATGTTTTTTTGCTTGTCCGAACGACCTCCGGATGTTGTCCTTCGAAAACTTCTAGATGACCTGCGGCTATGGGCAACCGCAGAAGAGCATTTTGTAATATCTTAATTCCTTGCGCCCTCTGAGGGGAAGTTCTTTAAAAACCACAATTTTGTAAACTCCTCTTTTGATTAATATATGGCAGCCCTCCTGTCCTTTGCCCAAAAATTTTGGAATATGTCGTTTTCCAAGGGGGCATACAGGCCTAGCCCGGGCTTGAGAAAGTAGGGTTTACGTTACAGAACCACCAATGAAAACCATTTTCTCACTAACCGAATGAAAATCATAAAATAACCGGCAAATTTTAATTTTAGATTGGTCAATGAAATAACCGTTCTGGGATACTCGAGTACTCCAAAATTTGAACGGAATTGTTTTCTAAAAACTTTCTGTGCCATATGTTTCAAAAACGCCAATTCTGTTGAAAAGGCGGCTCCTATCCTACTTTATTGAGGATTCAAAAAGGTGTGATACAAAGAAAACTTATGCTAGTTCTAGTTGGACTAGTATTCCTAATTCTCTTTTGTGACATCCTCTATTTTATCATCTAATTTATCATATGTCACTTGTACTTTAAAACCCTAAAATAATATATTAGGGAATTGTTATATACAAAATCCTAGTTAAATTATTTTGCTTTAAGGCTTAAATTTCAAAACCTTAGCCAAGCGCTTAGTAAAATCATAAGAAAATTTAGAAGAACATTGGATGCCCAAACTCATAATTTAGCTTACGATTTCATGCGTGTCAATTTTCAGCTGTTATATCATCGGAGCCATGAAATCATGAACAAACGAGGGAATCTCATTCTCCAATATTTAGGGGAGTTTCGAGAAGCCTAAAACCGACTAAGTTTGGAGGCCCAAGTCGAAAATCCGTCGATAGCTCACTTTCCTAATTTGGGGCGATCCCAATTCTACCCAGAATAGAGATTGAATCCGAATCCAACTCTCCTCATTTTAGGGCCGACCTAGGTTATCCATGACACTATATAAACCCCCAAGACCACTTCTTCAACACCAATACTTGAGAAGCCTTAGATAGGAGCCCTAGCCACAAAAAACCCTATCCACCGAAGCCTTTTTAAGGTATCTCTCTCTACGCTGTACCCAAACCCTATAATAGAAGGCACCATTGTGTAGAGCTCACAGAGATGGTCAATTTAGATATATGGATTGCCAATTTTGGTGAAGAAACGAGAAAGATAGAACTCACCGAAGTTTGGGAGGAAACCGGAGCTTCGCCGCCACCATTGCCGACGGCCGCCACCACACGTTTCTTCCCACCACCGTGATACTGTGTGCCTACGCGCCCGGCCCCACGCTATGCCGCCACGCGCCAGCTTACACCGTTGTCGCGCATCGTTTCGCCGGCATGCCGCCATGTGCTGCTCTTCCATTGTCCGCCACTTCTCGTGTTGCTCCCTCACGTTGCCGACCGTGCCGCGCTGACCCGCCAGTCACGTGCTACCGCATGTCCCTATTGCCTGCTCCCCCGCGTGCAATTCCCTATTATATAGTATTTGGGTTTTTACAGTACAAGTGGCATACGACAAAATAGAGTATGTAACAAACCTCCCCCTTAAGGTGAATCTCGACCCCGAAATTCGGAGTATGCTTGCTCAAAAAATTCTAATTCGGTTTTCAAATCATCCTCCTTTTCCCACGTAGCTTCCTTTTCGGTATGGTTAGTCCACTGCACTTTACAGAATCTAATAGCTCGACTCCAAGTAAACCTTTCAAACACGTAAAAAAACTTAACCGGTCTTTCCGTATAAGACGAGTCCTCTTGCAGATCCATAGGTCCCACCGGCATCTATTCCTCTGGCACCCTCAAACACTTCCTGAGTTGTCGATCGACCGCGCCGCGTTGTCCCGCCAGTCACGCACTACCGCGTGTCCCCGCTGTCCGCTCCTACGCCTTGCTATCGCATGTCCTGCTGCTATCGTGTTCTAATATATTCACACAACGTCATTGACCCTATGAATCATAGCCTATTTCTTGCTGCCTTAGATAATATCCTAGCTTATCCTTGTGCTTAGTATGCTAGTGCTCATGGGTTGGTAGTTGGTTAGGTTCCCTATTTCATGTACCTACCTGTAACTTGGTATGGCTCGTGGATGCTAATTTGCTCATTAACAACCTAATCAACTAAAACCTATGTGGCGTGTGTTGACTCAAGGTAGAAAATTGGGTGGTATCAATGGCATGAGATATGTGGTAGAGGTAGTCAACTTGGTCTAAGGACCCATGGCGTGTGCTTATCCGGCTGAACCAAACAAGCGCAACCATAACTCCATAAGTGTTAGCTCTGACATGTCGACCAACATCTGTTAGTCCTAACTTAGTAATTAGGAAAATTGTTAACAGCGGTACTTTGAAATATCGGACACTTGGGTCTGTTAGCTCAAAAGGGGGACTCGTAGTAATAATGAAACCTTAGACGGGATATCGGTGTTAACAGAAGGGACTAATGAATTGCTTTGTATCATTACATGGTCTAGGCTACCAAGGAAGAGCTGAGACATAAAGTACCACTAGGCTTATGAGTAAAGTGTGCTCATCTCTGCAGAGTTTAAGGGCTTGTTTGGATCGGAGCCGCTGCGCGCCGCGCCGCACTTGCGGCCGCCACGCCTGCGCTGGCGCGCGTTTGGCTCGCGCTGCATCGCGCCTCGCCTCACCTCGCGCTGCCTCGCCCCCAGCTCATTTTCGCGCGCGAGGCCGCCTCAGCTGCGGCAGCCGATTTCAGCGCCGCACTTGCGGCGCGGCCGCAGCAGCGGCGCGGCGCGTAGCGGCTCGAACCAAACAGCCCCTAAAACTATCATGCTAGCCATTCCCACGGTCATGGGAGGGGAGGAAGGTCATACATGGTAGTCTCATGTGTTGATAACTTGATGGGTTGTTGTTGTTCAAGGCAAGCTTTGATTTGCAGAGGGGCTTGAGAAGCTGAGCTCTAGTTGTTTCTATTGGGAATCTATATCACTTATAATTGCTCTACAAAACTGTTTTACAACATTATTAACAACTTGACTAGTGTAGGTGTTTATGCAAAATAATCACCCATTCTTGCAATTATCCTTGCATCATTATTAGGTTGTTTGGTTGCCTGCATCCAAGGAGATTTGCATCTAGAGATACAAAACTAGAGTGTTTGGTTGTCTTCTCACCTATCTGAACCTGGCTCTCCAGATGCAATTACCTCCTCCGGGCCAGACTCTGGAGATACGACCAAATTGGGCGTTTCCCCAGAGCCAGGCTCCGCGGATGCAGCAACAACCACGTGCACGACACATTTGATTCATTTATTTGCTATATCTTTTGATTAGTATTTTCGATTAAAAAGGGGGACTCGTAGTAATAATGAAACCTTAGAGGGGGTATCGGTGTTAACAGAAGGGACTAATGAATCGCTTTGTATCATTACATGGTCTAGGCTACCAAGGAAGAGCTGAGACATATGACTAAAGTGTGCTCATCTCTGCAGAGTTTAAAACTGTCATGCTAGCCATTCCCACGGTCATGGGAGGGGAGGAAGGTCGTGCATGGTAGTCTCATGTGTCGATAACTTGATGGGTTGTTGTTGTTCGAGGCAAGCTTTGATTTGCAGAGGGGCTTGAGAAGCTGAGCTCTGGTTGTTTCTATTAGGAATCTATATCACTTATAATTGCTCTACAAAACTATTTTACAACATTATTAACAACTTGACTAGTGTAGGTGTATATGCAAAATAACCACCCATCCTTACAATTATCCTTGCATCATTATAATAATTTTTGCTGGGTAGTTGTGTACTTATTATACATACCACAGATAAATTTGTATTCAGGACAAGAATCAGGTCCGGTCTACATTCAGGATCAGGAGGATTCTATTTCGGATTTCGATCAGGATTAGCATGACGCTCAAGGGTCGGATTGGAGCACCATAATACCTTTATTTCCGCTGCATATTTGAATTTCTGAACTTTGATATATTATGGACAATGTGGCGTCATCAAACTATTGTAATAAGTAGTTGTGAACCAATTACTGTTGCATATTATATTATTTTCTTAGTTATTTCTGGTCGTGTGATGATGTTCAACAAGCTATCGCTCACAAGTTGCTAGCATTGATTTCCGGGACTAGCAATCGATTGTGAGTGGATTCTGGTAAGCCGGGGTCACGACATCTTTGTAGTAGGTTTTGGTGGCACTATAGAAAACCCGGAGGTTCCCAACAAGACATAACAAGCCATAGCAACAAATTTCATCCAAAGAAAGGTGCACGGGAGAAATAGAGGCTAGGTTTTCTTTAACACTACATTCTTATATAGGACAAGGATCTAATCAGCTACACAAAATCTCTCTCTCGTGTTCGATATTTCTCCATCAGACTAGAACTAGGGTTGCTGCGCATAACAAGTGGTATCAAATCCAATACTAGATTAACATGAGTTGCAAAAAGGTCAGGTAAAGCACCCAGAGGTGCACAATCAAGAGTAATGTCGATAACCACATTGACATAGGGTAGAGAAATATGACGGTAGAAGAAATTTCAACACACGATATTGTGTTGTAAAGGATGTTTTTGTCCGGTAGGGGTTAATTGATGCCCTCGAAGAAACGAAGCCGGAGAAGACATTAGCTGAAGACTAGAAGGTGATGGAGCAAAAGGTTGTTAATACAGTTCGTCTATGTCTTTTCGATGAGCTAAAGTACTTGGTGATCCAGGACGACTCGCGTAAGAATTTGTGGAGTAACTTAGAAAAGATGTACATGGCAAAGTCGCTGACAAACCGGTGGATGTTGAAGCGACAACTCTTCACGTTACACATGGAGGATGGCACAAAATTTGTTGACCATCTCAATGTATTTAACAAGTTGATCACACAGCTAACGGGTGTGGATAAGGCAATCGAGGAGAATGACAAGGTCGTCATAATGGCATCATCTCTACCATCATAACGAGAGCAACTGGTGATGAATATTCCCATTGCAAAAGACATTATCAACTTCAAGAAAATAGAAGCATACTTTCTAGAGGCGGAGTTCTTGAAAAACCCATCAAAATCTTCATGCTCAGGTGACCTTGCATTAGCTGTTACAGGTAACACAGAAAATAGTAAAGGTAAATGAAAGAAGAAGAGTGAAGGCAAGGATAGACGTTTATGCTATCTGTGTAATAAGGAAGGTAGCATGATAAAGGACTGTTCAACATTGAAGCAAATGAAGGGTGCATGCTCAATGGCAATAGCAGGAGATGAATCAGACATACTAGTCATCAGTCAAATAGGTACTTATCATAGATGCATATTAGATTCAAGTTGTTGCTTCTATATATGATCAGAGAGGAAGATATTTAACGAAGGATCTCTATGCCTGGTGTATGGAACCGTTTACTTGGTGGATTGCAAGGACTATGCAGTTACTAAGGTGGAGACAGTTACATTAGAGACATATGATGGAGCACGTCACACATTGACGGGAGTTTGGTATGTTCCTGGCTTAAGGAGGAATATGATGTCTAGGAGGTCTGTTGAACTTGAAGGATGTGAGGTATCACTTTAAGGCGGTGTTATGCGAGTTACCTGCAAAGGGCATGTAATCCTGGAAAGTACCTAGAACCAGGGAGGATACCAATTAATAGATGGAGGAACCAATGGGAGACCTTAGAAAAATCTTGGCCAAGAGGAGGACACCATCTCGTCTATATAGGTGCTTAGAATTCATCTGTGGTTATGTGTGAAATGCAAAGATGGTTGCAAACACCAGCAGTTGCATTAGCGAAGGTGCAAGTTGTTGGAAAAAGAAAGACATGGTAAGACTGACCATGCGGTACTAGCGAGTAGGTGTAGCTCAAAAGCGGTAAAAATCTATGGCATGGTGGGCCATAGGATGAGGAGTTGAGGTTAACCAAACTGCACAACAAAGGAGCTCTCAAGTGGAGGTGTTAGGTTGGCTAGCATGGATGTTGTCCTGCACATTAGGGTAATGTGCCTACCCTTGTAGTGGGGGCACTAACAAGGTGGGAAATATATTTTAAAAAACAAAAAAGAGCTAGTTTTGAGCAAGTTCTTGGAGGAGCACGGTGACTTCAATGGATAAGAGTCAAGGTGGAGATTGTTGAAAAGGTGATTCATATCCTTCTCTGATTAGGATACGAAAAGATGTGCTATAAAGAAAACTTAGAGGAGTTCTAGTTGAACTAGGAGTCATAATTCCTTTTGTAGTAGGATTGGATGACACTATATAAACCCCATGGGGTGTCCAAGGAGACACAACAAGCCATAGCAATGAGTTTCATCTAAAGCAAGGTGCACGATAGAATTAAAGGCTAGGTTTTCTTTAGCACTATATTCTTATATAGGTTTTATGGGTTTTGTAAAAAGGGCTTGCAGGGTTGTGCAAAAACTTATGTGGCCCATGTGCAAGACCAAGAAACCAAAGAGGGCAAAACATAAAATAGGTCGTGGGCTTATTTTTGGAAGAAGGAAATTACGGAATTGTTAGTGTATTCTCATTCCATATAATAGTGTACAATAGGTTCGAGGACACTCCCATGGAAAACTAGGCCCATTGGGATGATATTGTCCAGCACTACCCTGCAGTCCGAACTGCAGAAGACGAGTAGGATGGTACAGAACAAACAACCCAATTATGACATTACTCCCCCGCAGTCGGAACGGCTGCACGCACGTTCGGGCTGAGCTGAAACTCAGTGAAGATTGTAGTCGGTAGCTCCTAGGTGAAGATGTCAATGTACTGTGACAATGTTGGGACGTGGAGAATACACACTTGACCGAGAGCTATGCGCTCAAGGATAAAATGTAGGTCAATCTCGACATGCTTGGTGCGCTGATGCTAAACTGGGTTCGTTGAGACGTAGACCGCACTGACATTTTCGCAGTAGAAAACGGTCGTGCGGCGAAGAGGAGAGTGGAGCTCCTGAAGAAGTTAGCGAAGACAGCATTCTTTGGCAACACCATTGGCGACGACATGGTACTCAGCCTCGGCGCTGGAGTGAGACATCATGTGTTAAGTAGACAATGGTGGTGTGGCGAAGAGGAGAGTGGAGCTCCTAAAAAAATTAAGCAAAGCCAGCATTCCTCATCAACACCATTGGTGATGGCACGGTACTCAGCCTCAGCGCTGGAGTGAGACACCGTGTGTTGTCGCTTGAAGGACCAGGAGATAAGGTTGTTTCAAAGGAAAACACCGTAGCCAAAAGTGGACTTACAAGTGTCTAGGCAGCCGGCCCAATCAGCGTCGGAGTAGACCGTCAAGTCGGCGGAGGCAGTCCGATGCAGAAACAGGCCAAGATCCAAAGTGCCCTGAAGATAGTGCAGCATGCGCTTCAGAGCAGCGAGGTGAGGCTCCTAAGGATCGTGCATAAACAAGCACACCTACTGAAATGCATAGGTGATGTTTGACCGAGTGAACGTCTGGTACTGAAAGGCCCCTGCAAGACTGTGTAATAGGGTGGCATCTGTCATAGAGGCTCCGTCAACAGAGAGTTTAGAGCAAGTATCCACTAGAGTGTTGCATGGTTTGCAAGACGTCATACCAGCACGCTCCAGGTTGTCTGGTGTGTATTGTCGCTGACAACAAATAGGACCCCCGGACTGAGGTTGGACTGAAACACCAAGAAAATGATGTAGAGGACCAAGATCCTTCAGGGAAAACTTGCACTCAAGGGTAGTGATCGTCCGACTGAGCAGATCGTTTGAGGAGGCTGTCAGCACGATGTTATCCACATAGAGCAGCAGATGCACCATGTGAGCACCACAATGGAAGATGAACAAGAGAGTATCCGACTTTGCTTCAACAAACCCAAGGGAAAGGAGAAAGGAAGCAATGGTGTTGTACCAAGCCCAGGGTGCCTGCTTAAAACCTTGGAGAGATTTGTTGAGCAGATAAACATGATCTGGACAGGACGGGTCCACAAAACCTGACGGCTGGGCGCAGTACACTATCTCTGTGAGGAGCCATGCAGGAAGGCGTTGTTGATATCCAGCTGTCGGATAGGCAAACCTTGAGAGAGTGCTAGAGAAAGCACGGTCCGGACGGTGGCGGGCTTCACAATCGGCTGAAGGTCTTATCAAAGTCAACCCTAGGGTGCTTCGAGAAGCCCTGAACAACCCAACGAGACTTGTCAAGAGAGTCATCTGCATAGAGCTTGTATTTGAAAGTCCACTTGTGGATGACCACATTGCTCCAGCCAGCCTCAGAACAAGGTCCCAAGTGTTATTAGTGTGCGGGGCCTCAAACTCCTGAGTCATAGCGCCACGCTAAGGAGGATCAACGAGTGTAGCACGGAATGGCTTGGGTGGCTGAGGGAGCACCAAGGCATGTAGATTGAGACGGTCGGGGGCCCGCAACTGCCTGCTTGACTTGCGATGAGTGATCATAGGATGATTATAGTCACATGAGATAGGGACGGGAACAGTGGTGGTCGTGACCACCGAGGGCGATTGTGCGAGGGTAGCCGTGGAAGGCAAAGGCATTCCGCTGGCCAAGGGACGGGCACCCCTGGCAATAACCTGCGGAACGAGTCCACAGAGGCAGCAGTGATTGTCGGCGTCGAGGAAGAACTTGACAAAGGCGAAGAAGTGGTACCGTTGGCAGCAACCTATGGGACAAAGCCCACGGGGACAGCGATGACCAACCAGGTGACACCACTGGCAACAACCTATGGAGAGGGTCCAACAGGGTTTCGATGATTGAAGGTAGAAACGGAGGAGGGAGGACACCGCTAGCAACAACCAGCGGAAACCGACATGGGCAACAGAAAAAGACCGAGTGGCACCGCTGGCAACAACCTGTGGAAGGGATCCAACTGGGGCAGTGGAGGCCGAAGGTAGAAAAGCGGTAGGTAGGGGCGCTGTTGTAGCAGGAGTGGTCGATGTGACCACTGATGGGGCAGAGGTACTTGCAGAGGAGTACATGCGATGGACCCCTATGGGCATATGAGGAGGACCGGCTTGCTCTATGTGGAAATCGAAATCAGGAGGGATGGATGGGGTGGAGTTGCCAGAGGCAAAGGGGAAGCTCGACTCGTCAAAAGTGACATGTCAGGAAATGATGATGCGGTTGGATATGAGATATAGACAACGCCAGCCTTTGTGATCAGAGGGATATCCGAGAAAGACATAAAGGGTAGAACAAGGACCGAATTTGTGCAGGGCAGTGCTACCCTACCCTAACCTAGAGATTTTATGGGTTTTATCCCAAATTTAATTTTCAATTTCAAATTGACATGGATTTATGACTATTCCAAAACCCCTTTTTGTTTACCGCGCCGTGCTAATTATGTCCGCATTAGTGCAGAGCTATGCCGACTAACCCGACGTTTCCCTAGCTTTTGCATCTGAACTGGAAGCCTGTAAAGATTATACTATATGTACATGCAAGTTATCGCTTTGAAATCTATGAACTTTACGGATTCTGATATGCTAGATATGCTATATGCTACCATCGAAGAAGGCATTGGCTGGAAAATGTTGTATGTTCTTCAATGGATAACAGAGTACCGTTTCTTCCACCCGTTCTCATTGGACAATATCTCGTCGGCATATCAAATAATTATACCGAATTCATTTTTTTTTCATCGAAGCAGCATGAACATTAAGCTACTTAGCTACCCAGATGTATATATATCTTTGGAAAAAGACGTCTGTGCATAGGAAAATATTACATGTTATCCCATAGATAATAGCTGCTCTTTCCTTCCACGCATTCTTGAGGGACAATATATATCTTATTTTAATATAAAAATTAAATAAGTAAAGCTCTGCCTCAAATAGACTTAACAAAATGTGATTTTTTTTAAGAAAAAAGGCTAACTCCAGTAGGCTCAAACGAAGCCCGCGCTCGACTACACTCAATAAATATAGTTACATATAGGGAAGCCGAAGCTTGAAAAAGATCGACGGAGAATGAAGCTTGAGTTGTGCTAACACCTAATTCTTGACAATCGGCCAACAGTACTACAAAGGAGGCCTTTAGTAACAGTTGAATAGGCCCTTTAGTATCGGTCCTAGTTGAATAGGCCCTTTAGTATATGTCGGTGTATTCTACACTGGGATGAACCCCCGTGCCGCTGCCATGTGGGACCAATAGTCCATCCGGGGGTGTCCCATACTCAAAAACATCGAGCCCAAGGAGATCAAGGTCTAGTTCCAGGTAAAGTTAATTGAGTTGTCTACTTTGGCCACGTGTCGACCCGGCGAGCAGGCAAGTGAGCAGGTCCCGATGCCGGGCGATCGGGCCATGTGACGATCCAGCGAGCAGGCGGGCAAGTAGGCCCCGACGCCTAGCGATCGGGCCGCGCGTCAATCCAGCGAGCAGGCGAGCGAGCAAGCCCCAATGCCAGGCAATTAGGACTCATAGTGTGGTGGCGGGTAGGTGGGCGAGCAGGCCCCGAAGCTAGCGCCCAGTACTTGTGTCGCTCCAGTGAGCAGCATGCTTAGGACCGGTGCATTCAGAACTAACTGGAAGGTGTAGGGCCTCACTGTCAAAGGGTGCGGAGCGAAAGAGGGAGGAATGTTCCCTCCTAAGGAGGAGCACGGTTCGTTTCGGATCTAGGGCATTCAATGCGATGAAATTGGTCTGACAGAGTGGGAGGGGGTCTGATGAAATGATTGCCCCGCCACTTCATGGCGTCAGCTATGCAGTAGCCTATACAAGCACGTGCGATGAGGTGCTATGACAAGGGAGCGGGGGTAGGCGCCCGCCCTGTCACCTACTTCCTGTCCCCCAGAGCTGTAGGGTGACGACTTCGACGTGCGATCAGTGATGGGCCAGATACAGTGGCGAGGATCATTTAATGTATATTGTTCAGTAAGCTGTGACCTAGACCAACCCGGGTATATAAGGGCTAGGGGTGCATCTGTAAAGGGGGTTGATTGATCATTTTCCGGATCGATCGCCAAAAGGTAGCCAATACTCACGTTCAAAGAGCTTGAGCAGGACTAGGGCTGTTACCCGATCAGAAGGCCTAAACCTGGGTAAACTTGGTGTTTGATCTTGCGTTCTTGCACAGGAGAGAAGAGAGGAGAAAGCTAGCCACACAAACCCCACTGCCGATCAACCAGAGTAGTCCCTAAAAAACCTGTTAGCTGAAATACGCCGATAGAACCAGTTTTAATCCGGGACTATGCTTAAGGGGCATAGACTTGCTTTTAAAAAGTTATGAAATATTGGAAGAACCACGACTCGAACCCAGCATCTCTTGCCCCCTTGTGACCCATGCCTCACTCTTCTAGCTAACTCACCCACAAACGCGCTCTAATATAACAAGCACATGCATACCTTTTGCCTTTTTTAGAAATGAGTATTATGAACCGATATTGATGAGCCCGCGTGCCAGCTGGCCTATACCGGCCTGTGAAAGGAATCTTTACTGTTGCATCCAACCGTCACTGTTACTACGAACCGGTACATATGCCACTATCAGTGTTGGTTCTAATCCAACCGGTATTGATGTGCTGGTATAATAGCACATTTTTTTAGTAGTGCAATGCTCTTGAAGCTTAAAGAATTGGCTTGGATTAGATGAAATAGGTGTTAGATCGGCCGTAAAAGGAAAGGTTTAAGGTTGTTGCGCAGATAAGGAAGGAGGTGTCCAGATTGATTTAAATAGAAGAGTTCAAGTTGGTTAAGTCTAGATATATTGGAAAATATATATTGTAATAGGAAGATATCGATTCGAGTCTATATCCAACACAAATACGTGTTTTAGTTAGTCTAGGTTAGAAAGCAGTATAAATATGAGGTCCCTCGAGACAGGTAAAGGGTCCCTAACCAATCAATTAAATACTTTTTATCATGCCCACTACAGGAAACGCGCAAAATATCGACGGCCAAATCCATTCTCGACGGCCAAAAAAACGCCGTCGCTATTACTCAACTAATCTCGACGGCCGAGCAAAAGCCATCGTTACAGGAAGTCTTTCTCGACGGCCAGATATAAGCCGTCGAGATAAGGTCGCAAAAGCGCGTGCCCGTCTCTTTTCCTGGTTTTCGCGGGGGGCGGGAAATCATCATTCACGACGGCTAGGCTGAAGCCGTCGAGAATAGTCTTTTCCTGGTTTGCGCGGGGGCGGGAAAACATCTGTAACGACCGCTGCGTTGAAGCCGTCGAGAATAGTTATGGGCCGGCCCGTGATACAAGATATAGTTTCGACGGTATTTTTACGGCCGTCGAGATAGACTGACTCCTCCAGACGACCAGAGGCTTACCGGGCCGGCCCGTTTGATGTTTTTATGATTTGAACTTTTGTTTAATAATTTGCAGACAAGTTTATTTTATTTGTAAATTTTTTAAAAAATTTGAAATTTGTAGAAATAGGTGAAAAAATTTTAGTTGTCCATTAAAAAAAAATCTTCAAAATTTAATAATGTTTTTTTGAAATATATACATGTTTCATGTTTGCATGTTATTTGTTGTACAACATATATGTGTGAGTTTAATATTATTAAATTTTGTAGCAAATTTTAAAAATGTTGTAATTACTAACATTACAGTGCAATGATATTTATTTAAAGGTCTTCGGATGCAATGGTGATTTAGTAAAATTTTATGTGCACGTGGTAGATGTATTTCATACAACTCTATACAACGTTCGATAAATCAGTAGACGATATGGCCACCTACACATATAATTGTTATTCCGGATATAATTTCATCGCATAATTTTTTTTGAAGGTGTATATTCATGTGGTTAGCAAGACTATGCGGAATGATATTTTTTTAAAAAAATCCACGTTTTTTAAAAAAATTAAATAAGCATAGTTGACCATCGAAGGGGGTAAGCACTGCTAGTCGTCGAGAATAACGTGTTATCGACGGCCATCGAAAAAACGGTCGAAAAAAATGACATGTCTCGACGGTAGTCAACACAGGCCGTCGATATAGATATATCTCGACGGCCGAGATGAATTGGCCGTCGAAATAAGCGATCCAGGCGTAGGTGGGTTTACTACGAGTCATTCTCGATGGCCTGAGGCCGTCGAGAATGTGGCCAGATGCCGTTGGAAGGTGACTCTATATCGACGGCCTCAGGCCGTCGATATTGGTCCTTCAGGCGCACGACAAACGCGAGCTCGCCACGTGGCGGCCCTTGATTGCGGGGCATCTCTTTAACGACGGCTATTAGCCGTCAAGAAATGTTCAATGGGATGCAGCGAACGGTCGCGCTTCTCTATTTCGACGGCTTCTAGCCGTCGAGATAGGTGAGACCCACTCAGTGCGTGCCGCGTGGAGCCGGTCGTGCGGATGTGTTATTCAAGACGGCTTACAGCCATCGAGAAAGAGCTTTATTAGTCCGATTGTTTCTGGGACTTAGGCATTTCGTGCCTAAGTCCCAGTCTCCACGTACCCGACGCCGCCGCCGCGCCGCCGCGCCGCCGCCGCCGTCGCCGCTGCGCCGCCCCTCACCGGAGCCGTCCCGCCCCGAAGCCATGGCCGACGCCGCCGTGCCCTCTCCCTCTCGCCGTGGCTTTCTCTCTCTCTCTTCCCCTCCCTCTCTCTCTGCTGAGTATGGCTGTGTGAGGGGAGACGAGGAGTAGGGGAATTTTTCCCCTCTTTGGATTCTCAGCCCACGGCTGGGCCAAGGTCAATGGTACTGTTACCATGAACAGTGTACCTTCAACATTTTGTTTCTCCTCGACCGTAAGTCGGATTCCCTCCAAACCAATTTTGCTGATCCTCGTTTGATCCCTATTACCTCTTGTATTAATCTCATATTTTTCGGAACTCCCTTTGCAGCCGCCTATTTGCGAGCGCCTCGTTTTGCGTGCAGTCTTCGCCGACTCCGCCAAGCGAGCGTTTAGCGATGCCAGCGAAGAGAAAAATATTCCGGAGTGAGTTTGCTAAAATCCGATGCATGATTGAAAGACCGAGGCACGCCATAACTTGTTAATATTTTTATTATTAAAATATATTATCTATTGTTTATTTGTTTGCATCCCGATTTACGCGTAGATCGGCCGTGTTCGCGCTGTTCGGAAGGACTCCAGGAACCGTTCGAAGGAGAATCCCAAGACCCGGAGTGCTACCAAGGCAAGATAGCTTGCATCTTGCTCCCTAGATTGCAAAACTCACCCGTTTATTGTTTTTATTTATTTTTCTCATGCATAAAATGATGGGAATGGTAGAAACCTATTATATTCACACCTCTCAGGCCAGCAGGAGGAAAAGGGGTCCAAACAGGGTGAGGGCCGCACCACCTCCGCAAGCTGGACGATCACCGATCCAGATTGATGGTGACAGGTACATATCTTTGAATGCAGCAAATTTTTTTACTTCATCGATTTAAATTAATAAAATTTGTCCAAAATTTGTTACAAATTTGTAGCAACATGTCCATGGTAGATATCAACGAGAGACACCAGCCTGGTACTGCCCTTGGCACTCTGACGAGGCAGTACTACCCTGGGATGATCACCGTGGATGGGACAACGAGGCATGCGTACAGTTGGGACGACTACAGGCTAGCCCCACATGGGGATAGCAATGCCGCGGATCAGATCATCCACGAGTTATGGATAAGCTACAAAATCGCTTTCACGTTTATTTTTTCTTACCACTAACTATGATATTATAATGCACTGCAGCTCAGGTTCGTTCCACAAGAGGGTCTTCAGCAATCAGACTTTGCTCCTGTCATCGACAAGATGGCGAAGCAGAGGGTTCAGGACATGATGTCCAATGCACGGGTCACGGCCGTACAGGAGTACCATATGTCAGTAACTATTAGAAACAATAATTTCAAATTACATATGTTTACTATCTTATTGCCTTTTTGCAGAAGACAGGAGCAGCAAAACCTGACATCCCAGACGGCTCGCCAGTTGTACTTGTCGGCCGACCAGTACAACCAGGTGCAGCCGGAGTGGTGTCAAGAGGATGCTTAGGAGGCTATTGGGAGGAAGTGGGACAGCCCCGAGTGGAAGGAGAAATCTGAGAAGGCCAAGAAGAATAGGGGTGTCAAGGACTACAAGTCTAACACCGGGAGGTGGTCGATTGCACAGCTGGGAAAGAAACTGGTAAATGTCATTTTTTCCATTCCTATTCACTTCGAATTTTACCACTAACATGCCTTTTGGTCATATTGCAATTTAGTTGACGAAGACGGGGGTTAGACCGAGTCCGATGGACGTGTGGAAGCAGGCCCACACAAAAAAAAGCCCCACATGGTGGAGAACCCACCTTGGATCCACATGCATATCTCCGTTTGGTAAGTGTCGTCAATATTGCTCAATACCACTTCCTTTTTATTCATTCTTATATATATTTTTAAATACGATAAGGTATGTAGGAGCGTTACAAGGACGCTTACAGAGAAGAGCACGGGGAGGAGAGCAATCCAGAGACGGCTCCCCTCGACCCCTACGTGATCCATAAGCACATGGGGGGTAAGGCTCATGGGCGGCTGGCTCTCGGCGGTGACCATCTACGGTGAGATCACTTTCGAACACTTCTACATTGTGATTGCATCAAAACTGACCGCTATTTTACACATTTTGCAGGTCTTCAGAGTACATGCCCGAGGTACGGGCTAGCCAAAGCGGGGGTGAGACCCGTCGCCAATTCGAGGCGCGCCTGCAGAGAGAGAGGGAGCAGCAACAGAAGAGGCATGAGGAGGAGCGGGCCCATGATAGAGAGATGCTAAGGGCCATGCAGGAGAGCTTGAGGACAGCGCAGGAGGACTATGATAGGAGGCTGCGACAGCTTGAGGCGTTCGTCGCAGTGGTAACGCATTCGCAAAACTTCATTTCATTTTAATAGATGAATATCTTGTCAATTATACTAACGAACTAAAATTTATATGCAGGCCGGTCCAAGCGGTCACGCGGGCCTCGCAGGCAGCTCCTCGAGCCAGGTGGGAACAGCGGGCCCCTACACAGGTGGCCCGGCCGTCTACGGTAGCCACCAAGCCCCTCCAGACACCTATGTTGGCCAGGGCGGCTATGCTAGACATACGGCACCACCACCGGGCACTTATGCGACACAGCCGGCCTACGTCCCCACGTTCAACTACCCGAATGTCGAGCGTCCCTAATTCCGTGATCCAGCGGTAAGCCATCTGTGTCAAATCAATACACTGTTGCATAGTATTGTATATGTCACCTGACTAATTGAAAAATCTCGCAGAGTTCGGATTCTGCCATGTCTACGCCTCCGTCCTTCGTGCCACATCCTCAGGATGACGCGCAGCAGGGCGAAGGCGCCTCCGGGAACATGGCCGCCAACCTCGCGGAGCAGCTCTTCGGCACCCCGCCACCGCAGCAGTAATTGTGTTTGTGATACCTATTGTGCTTGTGATATATATTGGGTTTTTGATGAATGTACTTGTGATGTGGATATTGTTTGAGAAATGGTGTTAATGTGGGGTATTTGAATGTGGATATTGGGCTATATTGGTTTCGCTGAATATATATATTTGTATCTGTGAAATTATGGGGATTTGAATGTGCGGGTGTTTTGGGTTTCCAGCAGCAGCAGCTGCTGCAAAATTACGCTGTTTTTCATTAATTTCAAACAATTTTTTTTTTTCTGAAAAACAAGTATTCTCGACGGCTATAGCAGGGCCGTCGAGATAGTGGTCCATGGGCCCACCTTCCAGAGCTGGCGCACACAACCGGGTCTAGCATCATTATCGACGGCACAAGGCCATCGTGAATATGCTAGTGGGCTGGGCCAGTTCCCCTCTCAGCCTGCCAAGGTTCTGTCTCGACGGCTCTCGGCCGTCGAGAATAGAGGAGCCAGAGGTCGTGTCTGGTTTGCGGTTAATTCACGACGGTTTGTGTTTAGCCGTCGAGAAATTTAATATCGACAACCGAGTCGTCGAGATAGGTCTTATGTCTCGACCACGCTTTCTCGACGGCCAAATCTCGACGGCCGGCCGTCGAAAATGTTTTGTCTCGACGGTTTCGATGCCTTTCTCGACGGCTTTGGCCGTCAAGATTATCTGCAATCCGTGTGGTGCCTTTTATTTTTAGTTTCATCGTATTTTGTTCTTGGTCGACTTATTGTGCATCATGTTCTCCATTGGCTAAACTATACAATCCCAAGCACTATATATCTCGGTTAAGTTCAATCTTCTCACTCGATTTATCATAATACTATCTTTACTGATAGTGTCCCGCATCATCATTTCGTGCAAAGATTTGGATTCTACTTTCATCTACCCGCTTATTTGGTTTTACAAATCGACCGAGTGTGTTTATCCTTTCTTGTTGCTTTGATGATCTCATCGGTTTATTGTTGGCAAGTTTATCTATCTTGAATTTAATCGGCTAGTTGAAGTCAATTAATTTTTTTACCTTACCAATTAATGATCAAACTAGCTGGCACGCCCTGGGCTCTAATATGGTACCAAGGGAGAGAATATGAACCCTAAGTTCTGGATATGCCTAGTTGATTGTCAACAACTTTGTTCGATGAAGCTCATTTGGGTCGAGCCCAGCTCGAATCGAGCAAGTTGAGCTCAGGTAGTTTTCGAGTAAGCTTTTGTAGCGTACATAATTCATAGGCTAATTCATCAGCCAAATTGCGTGTCACAAGTGTTTAGGCTCGATTTAGCCATGAAATTGAATCTTTTGACACGTCGCATTTACTCAGGAAAAATCTTATGAAACTAAGGCCTTGTTCTTTTCAGCGTATCGTACTTGTGCGTATTACTGTAGCAAATTTTATTATTTTTATATAGCCTATATGTTGTGATAATTCGTAACGATTTTTTCGTGGCTTTTAGTAGTCCTTCCAAATATTTTAAAACTATTTTTAATTTTTTTATAATATTTAGACTTCTTTTCGAGGGGCTCTCAAATTTGCTACAGTATTACACCAATGCAACGATACGTTGAAAAGGACAAGGCCTAAGTCTTATGACACGTTGATACATCGATCTCGTAAAGCGGTTGGGCTGGAAACTCCACAGATGTACCGATGTATGGCGCAGCCATCTCTCACCATGCAGTCTCAAGTCTCAACTCAACTATTGCAACGTTTAGCACACGGAGTCACAGAGCGTTACGAGGTAGGAGAAGGAGGAAAGTCTAGTCGGCAAGATTGACCTCCGACGGCGAAGTGGCGACCCTTTGCCGACGTCGCTGTCGGCGAATTTATGGGACGGCGACGGTCACCAACGGAGCCTCCGGCGGAAAGCGACGCCGCCCGCCGGCTTTCCGCCTCGCCAACCGCCTGCAACCGCGGCCGTGCTGCGATAAATCATGCTACAGCTGCCGGTCAAATTCCGTCGCTGCCACGCACACACGCACGCCGTACTTACGCCGGTCGGCAGGAGTTGGGGATGGGATCTTCTAATGACCATGAAACTGTAGTATTAACCGAACAACGGCTCAAGAACTGAGCGGCTGGTAGCGTCTCGATTTTAGGAACTCGACCTCTCTGATTCAGATTCTCTCTCACGCTAGAGGTAACTAGTAGTAGCAGTGGGAGTAGACATGCGCACGGCGTGTTTTCATGTAGTTTTGATATTAACTTATAGTTTTTAACATGTGTTCAGCGTATGCGTTTGAATGTATGATATGTGTGGTAGTGTGAGTTTATGCGTGCACAATCATGATTGCACCCTTTCTCAAAAAAAAATTCAGCGCTCCAAGTTCAACTCATTGGTAATGTTTCGAATATGGATAAGGGTGCTCATGTTTCATTTATAAGCATTTTGAGACTAAGGAGTAGTACATATATCCGATTAATTAATACTTCGTTGATTGAGACAGATGGCTCCAAAGCCACCCCGTTCCACCGGTCGCACGCCGTCATTCCACCAACTTTAACTTTGGTCATCGTGTAGTTGCCCGGCCCCACCAACAAAATATGGAAACACTCATGGAATATAAAGATTTTTGCCTATGTGGATAAGAGAATAAAAGAAAAGAAATAGAGCTAGCTCTTAGTCTATAGCGAATTATAAGGTGCATGCTACCTATTATATATAATCCATATTGATTTTTAGAGAATGCTATATATAATGCGTTGAAGAAGTTGCTTTTATGCTGATTATATATAACATGAAGCTTGCTTATAACTAGTTGTATCATTAGAAATGCCCCAATGTGAACACACTAAAAATAAGAAAAACAAATACCATTAAGTGTCTGTGCTTTGTATGAACTAAAAGAATATGAAATTAATGATGTATTTCCACATTATGTTCAACGGAAATGCTTCTATGTGGACGTCCAACCCGCGTCGGACGCCCGCACGGCCCGGCGCAGCGTGGGCTTCTTCTTCCCTCTCTTTCTCATTCTCTCCATCACTCACAGCTATTCTCAGCCACACATACATCTTCTTATCCTCTCTCTCTCTCTCAATCTCTCTCTCCGGGCATTGAAGCTAGCTCGCCGGCTGCCTCTCGCCGCCTCCTCCTCCTCTTCCTCCTCATGTTCCTCCCTCTCTCTCTCTCTCAATTAATACTTCTTTGATGGAGACAGGTGGCTCCAAAGCCACCCCGTTCCACCGGTGGCCCGCCGTCATTCCACCAACTTTAACTTTGCTCATTGTGTAGTTACAAGGTACATGCTACCTATTATATATAATCCATATTGATTTTTAGAGAATGCTATATATAATGCGTTGAAGAAGTTGCTTTTATGCTGATTATATATAACATGAAGCTTGCTTATAACTAGTTGTATCATTAGAAATGCCCCAATGTGAACACACTAAAAATAAGAAAAACAAATACCATTAAGTGTCTGTGCTTTGTATGAACTAAAAGAATATGAAATTAATGATGTATTTCCACATTATGATCAATGCATTCAGTTTATGACTGTGTTGCACTTACATACTCTCATGTTACATTGTTTTTATTGCTCGAGAATTCAACTAGTCTCCAATTCTAGAATATGAGTCACACCTATGCACCTTTGTCTCCAACTGTTTTTAATGAGTGATATTGAATTGTTGAAACCTTCTTACAGTACAAACATAGCAAAATAGAAAAAAAAACAAATTAATACTACCTCCAGTCATAAAAACAAGTCGCCATTGACTTTTGGACACCCCTTTTACCATTCGTCTTATTCAAAAATATAGTACAAACATGCGCAAATATAAATGATGCTTAAAGTATCTCTAATAATAGAACAAATCACAACAAAATAAATGATAACTTACGCAGTTTTTTTGCATAAGACAAATAGTTAAAGGCGTGTTCAAAAGTCAACAGCGACTTGTTTTTATGACCGGAGGGAGTACAAAACTTCTTTGCTAGCTGAAAGCTTCTGGAGTACGGCTACTACAACAAAAAAAGCATTAGAAATAAATGAAAGGATTAATCAGATATATGTCACTCCTCAATTATCAAATTTGAGATTTGCAAAGTTATAAAACTGACATCACCCATTTTCCAAAATGAGATCTTTTCAACATACGATCTAAAACACCTGTACAGGTCGGACACTGACCTAGCACATTTTTTTTTTAATGAAATCGTCATTTTCTTCTTCCTTCCTCCCCTATTGATCTCACATTGCCGATTACCTCTTATAGTGACCACCTCTTTCCCCTTCTTCACCCACGGTCAACCAATCAGGATCCCGTGCAGTAGCCTATATAAATGCATGGTGTGCATTTTGAACTGAAAACAGATTATAATTTCTATAAATATGTCATACGGTATCCAATTTGTACGAAATAGATTTTGTAATTCATCTAAAATCCTAAATAACCCATTTTTGAAACATTTTTTTTGAATTTCAAAAATGGGTTGTTTAGGATTTTAGATCAATTACATAATTTATTTCGTACAAATTGAATATCGTATGACATATTTATATAAGTTATAATCTGTTTTCAGTTCAAAATGCACGTCATGCGTTTATACATGATACTATAGGGGAATCCCGATTGCTACTACAGGGGACCCGGATTGGCGGTCAACTCCTCTCCTGACATCTCCTCCACCTCTGGTGCAGCTGCCCAAGTCTCGACGAACGACAAGGCACAAGACCGATTATTAACAGCTCCAGCTCGGCTCGCTCCTCCCTTGTCATAGGCCAATCCTACCATAACCTGGTAGGGATTTTCGCAGATCCTATAATGATTTGGTGGGGATTTTAGTTCAAAATGTCGTTCATTCTTTTTTAAGAGAAAAAAAATCACCCATTTTGTGTGCATTAGAAGGAGACCTTTGTTTTCCAAATAATGCCTTAAATGAATAACATGATGCTATCCATTAAAAGGAAAGGAAAAAATATCCCATCCTTCTTAGTCGGTTTTGTTACTCCTAAACCGCATGAAATCCTGATTATTGTCTTGGGAAACCACCTTGGGAGCCCGAACTAGGGCCGGCACGCAGCACACGCGCGGGGCTGGCCATCGTCCCCTAGGTGGGTCGTATGCTGGAAATAACCAAAACCCTAGCAGTACTATATAAGAAAAGGTGGAGCCCCTGAATTATGTACATTAATCGGAAGATAAGCTCCACCCTTTATATATGTGTTCTTATTCTTTCTGTGATTGTCCGCGTATGTTATACCTTAGACTATATCTGGCCACAAGGTTTTTTAATTAACACGTCATCAACACGCTCCATGAGAAGATGAAGGTTGGCGAGGAATGATCTGCATCAATCCTTCCCCACGTCGGCTTCCACTCGGATTGCCAAATAGTCTTACGAGACTTTTGTCCTACGCGACAGTCTACGAATTTATCGAATACCAAGAAGATATCGATCTCTCGTAGGAATTGAAATATAGATTGCAATCTGGCATTGTAACAGATCGGAAATTTTCTGCCCTTTCCCTTTAGAAGATTCATTTTTTTGCATGAATTTTCGTAATGGATTAGAAATGTTTGAAGGATTTTATGTATCAGTATAGTAGATTGGATGCTAATCGGCGCTGCACTGCATGCTCCATACGCGCACACATCGCTGGCGCACACATCATCCCACCAGCGTGTGTAGTCGCCGCGCCGCGCATCCCGTCGACGTGAGCGCGCCTCGGCCATGCCTTGCCACGCGCCGTCGCTACCGCCGACGCCATCTAGATGCCAACTCGGCTCGTTCCTCCCTCATCGTAGGCTCATCCTACCATAAGTTGGTAGGGATTTTCGTCAATGCTATCATGATTTTGGAGGGGATTTTAGTTCAAATTGTCATTCATTCCTTTTGAGCAAGAAAATCATCCATTTTATATTGCATTAAGGAGAACTTCGTTTCCCAAACAATGCCTTAAATGACATAAATACTATCCATTAAACGGAAAGAAAAAAGTATCACATCCTTCTTAGTCGGTTTAGTTACGCCTAAACCGCATAAAATCCTGATTGATTGATCTACGCGAGGCCCCACGCAAGATACTTTTCTTCATCAACGTAGGTAGGTCTTCTCCAAACAGGAGACCTTTGCTCTTTCCAAGCCCAACTAGCGTAATCAACGTCCCTACTTTTCCGTTAATTTTGTTTAGTCTTGTTTATTCCAAGGCGCCACATTTTTAATTAGCTCCTTGAATTTTTTTATTACTTCTATTTTTTTTCGCCATGCGTAAAAAATTGTGTTATCCATTGTGAACGCAGGCAGGAAAGATGCAAAAGCCGAGCCGAAAGAAACACGGCAGAATCGTCTTCTCCACGGCTGCACTACTTGCATCCTTTTCGCTGCAGCTTGTTTTCACGTGCACGCCCTCCGATATTTGAAAAATTGTATATGTAGCCCCCGCATGCTGCAAATGCAATAGCAGACCGATCGCGCGTGATCATTTATAACCTTGGATCGATGCCGGCGAACTATAGTACATCTTTGTAATCTATATTAATTTATTTATAACGAAATTTCTTTATAAATGTAGAGATTTTATGTGTATCGTTATAATTGCATAGTTTTATTGTGCAAGATATAATTAATAGTAATTTCTAGATATACATCTATTATTAAATGTATCTGTGAGTACCCTGCTTCCGTCACATGTTTATTTTCATAAGTTTGTATGTGTTCGTCTATTACTGGATATCAATATTTGCTCGGGCCAATTATAGCATATTTTTTTGCACAACCAATTCATCACCATCTCCTCCTTCGCTAATCCACCATCATATACTTTTACCAGTAGCGTTACTTGGATTTAAAGATTGGAGGTTTCATAAGACCTCATTCACCAAAGGTATCTCCTACTTGCCTTACATATAATGTTTCTTACAGCTACCTAAAATAAAATCCCATTAAATTTTGAATTGTAATCTTTGCGACTTATTTTTACTAATTTTTTTAATATTTTGGTAAAGACCACAACTTTATATTCTTCTGGGGCATGTCCGTCTCCCACATAACCGTAGGTCTTAGATCTATGGACGATATAAATCTTGTCATAAGAAGTCCCTTTAGGTATAGATTGTCGTCCGATGTTCACCATCTATTTCCTCTCCTAGTCATTAAGAGTATTTGGTTTGTATTCAATGTTGGCCAATACAAGCAGTGTCAAAACTCAAAAGTAGTGGCAAGATTCCCTATAAAATGGCACTCTCTAGTTCATGTCTGTGCCCATACTTGGCGAACAAGAGGTTGGAAAAAAACTAGCTTTTAACGTTTACGATAATTATTTGTAACGTTAGATGGGGTAATTTTTATTGTGAGCCAAACACATCGTAGAGCATGTACAATAGTTGATATAATAATTGTCTCTAACTATTATCATGTTACCTATAGACAATATTAGAGATTATATACAATGGTAGATACGACTACATGTTTTATAGGTAATTTGCACACATACAAAGTTTCTTAGTTCTCACGTAGAGTTGGGTCTTACTTTAAATACGGGTCAAATATCTATGCATGCTCTTTCTCCTCTATATCTATCACATATGCTACCTAGCAAACCTTAGAGGTGGCTTACATATTGTTGATGTGAACGGTTGTACATGCTCTTAGGGTATACTACCTCTGGTCATAAAAACAAGTCGACGTTTACTTTTGAACACATCTTTGATCATTCATCTTATTCAAAAATTTAGTGCAAACATGTATAAATATAAGTCATGCTTAAAATACTTTTAATGATAAAACAAATCACAACAAGATAAATGATAACTTACATAGTTTTTTTAGTAAGACGAATGGTTAAATACGTGTCTAAAAGTCAACGACAATTTGTTTTTATGATCGGAGAGAGTATTTGCATTTCGACCCTCAGACACGCGAGCGCCGCCGGCTCACTGCATCAATTACCAAATACGGGGTCGTTCGCGCAAAACCTCCCCGAGGTTTACAGCTTTGTCCCGTCTTCCTGCTCCAGTCGCCGATTCCTTCCACACACGGCTTGGAAGCAGAAAGGAAGGATAGAAAGAAAGAAATAAAGAAACGGAGATGGCAAAAAAAAAGAAAGAAAATCTTTCAGATTCCAAGCAAAAGTTGTTGCACGAGCTCCGTTTCAATACGTTTCCTTCTTCCCTAACATTCGTTCCTTGGATTGGGGGATTTGCATTGCATGCATGTGTGTGTGCAAGCCGGCGCGGCTCCATCCAGCCGCAGCAGCATCCTACCAGTTCCTCTATGCCCAAGAAAAGGACGGCGCTTTACCCCCTTGCCGCCTTGCTTGTCTCCGTCTCATGATCTCATCTGATCAGAGTCTTGCCTCTCTCTCCCTTTGATCACGTATAAGTATAAATACGACCTCTACGTGTGATCGCCCTGCTGGTCGCCATGGAAAGCGAGGTCAGAGTTGGCCTCGTTTGACACACACACACACACGGTGTAGAGAGAGAGAGAGAGAGAGAGAGAGAGAGAGAGGTGTTTGGCGGCCTGGCTCAAGTTTGAGCGGGAAAGGGAGGCCACGTCTGGAAGACGGCGTTAATGGCGAGAGGGACCGGAAGATGAAGGTGCTGGTTTGGCGGTGCAGTCTCTGACTCTGTTGGTCTTCTTCTTGCGGCGGCTTCAAGAAGAGCCAGGGGCAGGAGGAGAAGGAATAGGAGAAGGAGGTGTTCTGTTTTTTCATGGGACAAGGAGGAGATAGGTTTGCATCAGGTGAGTCCCATGATTTATCTATGCTCTATTGCTCTATGTAAGAGGCTGGCACAGTACTCTGGATTTCATGTGCTCTGTTTCTGTGATGTTCGTGGTGTTTTTTACAATGATTTCAGTTTCTTGAGCGACAAATGCATTCGTTTGTTTCCGAACTGAAGCTCTGTTTTTTTGGTTGCTCTGTTCTTGGGGTTGGGATCGAGGGGATGCTTATGTGGGGTTGTTAATATTTACGTTCTGTTGGGTTCTGTTGATTGAGGCAGATGCAGGCTGGAGAAGAGTTCTGCCTGTGGGTCATCTGAAGTGATTAAAACTGAATTACTTGTGATCAGGGTCGTCGTGCATCTCCTTTCGATTTGAAATTCTTGCCTTTTTCACTTCTTCTGAAATATGATTTTTGCCAATCAATTTTCGTGCATGTGTGAGATTGTATTGGAAATACAGGATTCATGCAACTTAAACATTAGTAGTAGTTTCTAGCCTGATCATCTTCCGTTCTGATTTCTGAATTTACAATATTGCATGTCAATATTCCAATATGCACCAGACATCTGAAAAGTCGCGTGGGCGTACAATTATCATTGTGAGTCATACCGTATTCAGGGGAGTAAAATTTCCCACCATGCATGTGTCCTTCGTCTAAAGAACTGAACAGTCAACTCTGTTTGACTCAACCGATTAGGTTAGGCATGCCAGAAAATACAGATGTCGAAAAATGGCCAAGAAATTAAGTCATCTTCTTGAAAGTTGGTCTTAAGCGATGGCCGATTGATTTCTTCAGTAGTTAGGCAGAAGAAACTGGCCATGTACTTTGGCTCTAGCCAGACTGGGAATTTCACATGATATGGAAAGCATGCAATGGCAGGTTGATCTGCGTGTTCTTTAACCACAGATATGAATCACTGCTTCAGTAACTGCAATACGTATTGATTGCCTAGCACATGCAGAAATTTACTGCCCTGCAGATCGATGGCTTTCTGTTTCTTCCGTTCTTTTGTATGTCCATATTGAGATTGGGAAGTAATGTTTGGAATTTTTCTGATGACAGCTTACTGATATGGAATCGAGGAGATTGGAGCAGTTAGTGTTCCTGCTTTGCTGCTTTCCAGCAATCACATGCAGTTTACATGCACAAGCCCAGGCTCAAACCACTCTACACCACTTCAAAAGCTCACCTCACAATGGAGCAGGTGAGTAATCCTGATCTCTACCTCCTCATAAAGCTTGCAAGTCTTTTACCTTTTCAGTAACATGCTAATCAAACTTAAAATAAACATTTAAAGTATCATGCCAAAGCAACAGAAATATCCTGATGAACTGTTCTTGTTGGAGTAGTGCTTGTCTCTGGTATATCCTTGTTTTAGTATTTCTTTGCTGCTCTAGTTGACATTGTAGTAGTATACTATTGCTTGTGAATGGTAGTTGATCCTTATTGTCTTTGTTGATCAGTGGGCAGGATTTTGATGGAGATGGAAAATAGATCAGACAGCGTTCTTTCAAGAAGAACGAGGAGAATCGATCCTCTTGACGGGTTAAGAAAATATGAGGGAGGTTACAATATCACAAACAAGCATTACTGGAGTGTAAGTGTTTCATCTCTGAACAAAATCCGCAGTCCAAAAAAATGTTTGGCGCAACCGTGCCGAGTTATTGATATTGGTTGCTGATGATCATCGTGCTACTGAATGAATTTACTTTTGCAGAAATGACGTGATAGTCTGAAATAAGTCCGATCAATTAGATGAATTTAACTTTTTTATCAAAAAAAAATTTGATGAATTTAACTGATTATCATCGTCTCTACCTTTTTCAGTCAACCATATTTACAGGTAGAGCTGGATATGTCATTGCAGTATTATGGCTGATTGGTGGTATTGTTTTGGCAATAGTTCTTCTAATATCCTACTTCACCAAAAGGAACCAAAAATACGGTGTCATCGACTATTTACTTGAGAGATACCAGCTTTGGTTTCTGATACTTTTGATTCTTCTTGCAGTTTTAGTCATGTAAGCTTTTGAACTCAACAAGAGTACATTACTTTTATCTGCAACTGTGGTGCATCTGCCACGTTTTCAGAAAATGCAGGCAGTTATATACTAACTCAATTTATGTTCAGAGTTGCATCAGCAGTTGCCCTCCGGGGCACAGTGAGATTCCATTCAAGAGCAGAGTCTGTGAAAGAGATCATCGGTAGAACCGCACTTGAGGCAACCGCGACAATCTACAACATTACAGGAGCCATCGAGATGATGCAGAACATATCAAAGCTATATAACAACAACAGCAGCCAAGCTTTCAATCATCTGAACTCCACGGTACAGGCACTAAACTCTGAAGCCGTGGAGATTCAGTCGAAGGCAGAGAAGAACATGCGCTTGGTCAGCAAAGGGATCAAAATACTGTAAGAACTTATCACAAGATGCACATGTTGACTGCTTAGTAGTTTTATCTTACCCTTTTAGTCATCACAGGAACTAACACGAGTAATGGTTTTTCAGAGAAGTTGTAACCATCTTAACTGTGACACTGAATCTTCTGGCGATACTTGTGTTGCTAGGTAAGCGAAACATAATACAATTTTCTATCAAAAACACATTCAGATTTTCTTCTGAATATGCAAACATGTCTATCCTTGCTATACCCAAGTGATCACATTGCTTTGGAATTGCAGTGGGAGGGCCTCTAAGGTTGCAAAGATTGTGCTACTTGTGAGTACCCTCCAGACACCCCCCATCTAAAGCTACAACAAAACAGTGAATTTCACAGCTCATGGCATTCTGATCACATGAAACTGTCTGCAACAGGTGCATAGCCGTCTGCTGGGTACTGACAGCCCTCTTCTGGATGTTCTTTGGCCTGTACTACTTCCTCGACAAGTTTGCCGGCGATACGTGCGTTGCCCTCGATGAGTACCAGCTGAATCCGCAGAACAGCACGCTAGGCAGCGTCATACCCTGCAGCGAGAAGCTCTCCGGGGGCGTCCTCCTGCACGACGTTGGTGCAGGCATCCATGAGATCATAGACCAGGTAGCAAACAAGCTCATATGCAATGCACCATATCTGAAGCAAGTATTCAGAAGTTGGAATTAGTATTCTGATCGTTCCTGAGTTGTGGCTGTGACATGTTCAGGTGAATTCGAACATTTACGTGATAAAATCGGAGTTTCCAGTGAAGCAGCTGGACTACATCTGCAACCCGTTCACCGGGCCGCCGGCGTACCAGTACCGGCCGGAGAACTGCCATTCCGGCGCCACCACAATTGGTGACATCCCCCAGGTAAACATAAGCAGAAAAGGTTCACTGCAACAACTATAGAATTTTGTTGAGAAACAACTAAAGCGTCTGAGAAGAACAGTTTTACTGTAAACATTGACAAATATACTTTGATGCTAGTATATATAATTTAGATATCTAACCATCTTTCAGAAAACCTCTCACATAGCAATATATCCAACCGGCTTGTCTCTTTCAGAAAGCCTCTCACGTACCAATCCACCATCATTTTAGTACAAATAATCAAATATTATCATGATATTATAAAATTCAAAATCAATCTGAAACACTAGATCATCTGAAAGGTTAGATCGAAAGGATAGACAGCCCGTGTTAAAATTTCTCCCAGTTTGCCAATATTGACGTGGGGTTGTGCTTGCTTCTTGTGAAGATGCTGAGGAGGCTGACGTGCTCGGACTTCGGCGGCGGCGGCTGCAGGCAGGCGGAGCTCTCGTCGGCGATCGACTATGACAAGGTGCAGACGTACACCAGCTCCATCCAGAAGGTGCTCGACATCTTCCCGGGCACGCAGCGGCTGGTGAGCTGCGACTTGGTGAAGGCCGGCTTCGCGGACATCGTCGGCAACCAGTGCGCGCCACTGCGCCGCGGGGCGCGCGCGGCGTGGGCGGCGCTCGCCGCGCTCGCCGCGGCCACGGCGCTGCTCGCGCTCGCCTCGGCCGCCTCCGGAGGCAGAGGTGGCGGCCGGCGCCACGCCGGCGACGACCGCCACTCGGTGAGGCACCTCACCTCGTCGTCCAACTCGGAGGTATCGGAGGCCGAGTTCGCCGAGATGCACGCCAAGAAAGTGCGGCTTCGGATCGAGCCGTGATGCAGGACTGCAGGAGAGGTTTAGGAGCTCGTGGATGGAGAAATCGAGCTCAAAATTCTTCCTTTTCTTTTTTTCCTCTTTTTGCTGTGTTCTTGGATCGCTTTCAGGGGAGAGGTGGTGGTGGATACTGGATACTGCCGCCGGTGGGAGAGATCGATCCAGGAGAGATCGTCCGCCGCCGGCGCGCCATTCGCGGGGAAACGTTTGGTTTCTATTTTGTGGGACTGGCTGGAGAATCCAGCCATGCCATACATTGGAGCTAGTAAAGGAGGCAGGAGAGAATGAGAGATATCATTGATTCTATACACCGCAAAGGACAAGAGATTAGCGATATTCAAAATTTATTTATTTTGTATGAAGTGCAAAAAAGATAAGAGATTAGTGATAGTCCAAATTTATTTTTTATGAAATGCAAAAGGATTAATCAAATGTTGAATTATATTCAAACTGAGGGGAAAATTTGATGAAAGACACTTTCACTTGTCTCGGCAAAAATGATACTCCCTCCATTCCATAATATAGGGCATATAGATTTTTTCACCAATACCTAGGCAGGGTTAGCCAAGTTTTACTTTTCCAGTCTTGCCCCTAATTAATGGATGCGGTAATTAGCCTGTCGATTCCGTCTCCGAAAGGGAAGAAATGAAGGAGTGAAACCGAGGGGTCTTGGTGCGACCTCGGTGAGGAACCCGAGTTTAAGTGTGATCGAGCATACCTCAATGAAGACGTAGGATTTCCTCAAGGATTTGAACTTTGGAAACAAATTTTCGAGTCTTCATTTCACTCTTGGTTTTCCCTTTACCCTCCAACTTTACTTGATTTACCTTGATTTGTGTTTATACTTGATTGCTGGTAGCACCCTCGTGTGCTATTGCCTTTTCTTGTGATGTGGATTCAGTTTTGGTGTAGGTGGTAGCTCGGATTTATAGATCAAACTCAAGATTCAGCCTTAACTCTGTACGCTGGTCAGAGTATTTGGTAATCTGGACAAGAGACTCGGGTACCTTAGACTGCTGCAGGTGGTAGCTCGGATTTATAGATCGAACTCAAGATTCAGCCTAAACTCTGTACGCTGGTCAGAGTATCTGGTAATCTGGATAGGAGACTTGGATACCTTAGACTGCCCAGGGTTTCGGACCGGATAGTCTAGAGTTAGCACTGCTATTGTGTTGAGATGCTATTTCTATGTTTCATGGCGAAGACAATGTGATGCTACGCTAATTTGATATTTTGTTATCATGTTAATCGTACTATGTGTAACTGCACTACTATTAGTCTATTACCTCACCTGTCTATGAGAGCATGAGACTATGTGTTTATCAGTTTATGCTTTAATCTCAAATTTCTTTTTTTTGTTAAATATATGGTGCTATATTGAGTATAATCGCTATTGCCAATGTTAAAAACTCGCTACTGGACACTGGTGCTGGTGCCTTGCGTTGCGTCAACGTGTAGGCTTGCAATGCATCAAACCAAGAGTTGCAACGCCACGCCAGTTACGCCATTGGTTGGCTTGCTGCATGCCTGCATGGCTGTCAGGCTGTGGGACGCTGTGCCTGGCCTTAGCAAGCTACTGGCTCGGCGAGCCAACGAGCGGGCTCGCGAGCTTGCAGCGAGCCAATCCGAGCCGCTATCACAGCTCGCCAAATGCAACGAGCCAGGCTCGGCTCGTTCCCGGCCGAGCCTGAGCGAGCCGGGCTCGGCTCGGCTCGGCTCGTTTCCAGCCCTAGTTAGCAGCTTCCGTATTTCAAAAGGATGAAACTTTGTAACGCTTGTTCATCTCCTTGAAGCAACATCTCAATCCTTCGGAGGGAGGAACTAATGGGGGATAGCCTTGCAGGCAGCAGGTCGTTTTTTTTTTGAAAAATTAGTCGCTGCTGGGCCTGCTCCCAGAGACTGTTTTCTACGATGTAAATGTTGCATTTGCTCTACCAAGCATGAGAGGGGTTTCCATCCCTTTGTATTTAACAATTAAGAGTCTATCATCAAACCTTTTGCACCTATCAAGAGGTTGACTCAAAGGGAAATTATAAGCTTAATTCTTATAGGAGCCGCAAAGGCTTTGGAGAGCTTGTTTGTTATGTGTTGGAAAGAATATTGCTGGTTGCTGGTGTTGATCCTACGTTACAAGATGATTCACACCGTCGAACTGCATTTTATACTGCATCGATGATCAATAATATAATTGGTTATGGTAAAGGTTTTGGTGGTTAGAATTTTTTTTGTTACACTTGCTAGGTGTTGTACATTCTATAAAATTTTAATACATATAGGAAATGATCATAGTACAGCACTTTATGTTGCATTGAACAGAGGTGTAGACTCTTGACTTACCTGATTACCTCGTAAATTCCCCTTGTGATTTTATATGTTGTTCTACTTTTTATTTTTTCCCTTTATAGGCCATTGCAATGCACATGCATTGTACTAGTAATATTCAAATCAAGCAATGATGCAGACAACACAATCGTGCAAGACTACTAGGCTTTTGGGTGCCAACCCAAGATGCCTAGGAGGGTCCAACATTAACCCATATTGCACTTGTGGCAACGCCTAAAGCTGGCCATATGGGACGAACCAAGTAGGCAAATTCTAGGGGACCGTTATTGCTCATCAAGTTGGCTCTATTTAGTTAGGTTATAAAACGAATCGGGCCCACCCGATTTGATAGAATGAACTGTGCTTGGACCTGACCTTGGCCCATCGGGTAGACACAGTTTGATTTACAAGGAAGTTGCCCAGTTTGATTCATTTGGCCTGATTCACTGCCGCACATAGATTTTTCTATTTCTTGCAAATATATATATATATATATCGTATAACTTCGTATAATGTATGCTATACGAAGTTATTACGATCACTGCAAGTTTGTGAAGGCCGATTCCGTCTCCGAAAGGGAAGAAATGAAGGAGTGAAACCGAGGGGTCTTGGTGCGACCTCGGTGAGGAACCCGAGTTTAAGTGTGATCGAGCATACCTCAATGAAGACGTAGGATTTCCTCAAGGATTTGAACTTTGGAAACAAATTTTTGAGTCTTCATTTCACTCTTGGTTTTCCCTTTGCCCTCCAACTTGACTTGATTTATCTTGATTTGTGTTTATACATGATTGCTGGTAGCACTCTCGTGTGTTATTGCCTTTTCTTGTGATGTGGAATCAATTTTGGTGTAGGTGGTAGCTCGGATTTATAGATCGAACTCAAGATTCAGCCTTAACTCTGTACGATGGTCAGAGTATCTGGTAATCTGGACAGGAGACTCGGGTACCTTAGACTGCTGCAGGTGATAGCTCGGATTTATAGATTGAACTCGAGATTCAGCCTTAACTCTATACGCTGGTCAGAGTATCTGTTAATCTGGATAGGAGACTTGGGTACCTTAGACTGCCCAGGGATTCGGACCAGATAGTCTAGAGTTAGCAGCTTCCGTATGTCAGAAGGATGAAATTTTGTAACGCTTATTCATCTCCTTTAAGCGACATCTCAATCCTTCAGAGGAACTAATGGGGGATAGCCTTACAGGCAGCATGTAGTTTTTTTTTTTTTGAAAAAATAGTTGCTGCTGGGCCTGCTCCCAAAGACTGTTTTCTAAATGTTGCATTTCCTCTACCAAGCATGAAAGGGGTTTACATCCCTTTGTATTTAACAATTAAGAGTCTATCATCAAACCTTTTGCACCTATCAAGAGGTTGACTCAAAGGGAAATTATAAGCTTAATTCTTATAGGAGCCGCAAAGGCTTTGGAGAGCTTGTTTGTTAAGTGTTGGAAAGAATATTGCCGGTTGCTGGTGTTGATCCTATGTTACAAGATGACTAGCAGCGACGCGTGTGCGGGAAAAAAAGCGAGGTCGAGCGAGCGGGCGAGCGAGCGTTGGGCAGGGAGCAAGAGCGAGCCACGCGGCGAGAGCACAGGCGAGGCGAGCGGGGCGAGTAGCGAGCGACGTGGTGAGCCTAGCGAGTAGCGCGCGAGCGAGCGCTGGGCGAGGAGCGAGCCACATGGTGAGGTGGAGAAGGAAACTCAGACTTGTACTATTTATAGATTCACACCGTCGAACTGCATTTTATTGCATCGATGATCAATAATATAATTGGTTATGGTAAAGGTTTTGGTGGTTAGAATTTTTTTTGTTACACTTGCTAGGTGTTGTACATTCTATAAAATTTTAATACATATAGGAAATGATCATAGTACAGCACTTTATGTTGCATTGAACAGAGGTGTAGACTCTTGACTTACCTGATTACCTCGTAAATTCCCCTTGTGATTTTATATGTTGTTCTACTTTTTATTTTTTCCCTTTATAGGCCATTGCAATGCACATGCATTGTACTAGTAATATTCAAATCAAGCAATGATGCAGACAACACAATCGTGCAAGACTACTAGGCTTTTGGGTGCCAACCCAAGATGCCTAGGAGGGTCCAACATTAACCCATATTGCACTTGTGGCAACGCCTAAAGCAGGCCATATGGGACGAACCAAGTAGGCAAATTCTAGGGAACCGTTATTGGTCGTCAAGTCGGCTCGATTTAGTGAGGTTATAAAACGAATCGGGCCAACCCGGTTTGATAGAACGAACTGTGCTTGGACCTGACCTTGGCCCATCAGGTAGACACGGTTTGATTTACAAGGAAGTTCCCCGATTTAATTCATTTGGCCCGATTCACTGCCGCACATAGTTTTTTCTATTTCTTGCAAATTTGTATGTATGTGTGTATATTTTTTTCATGATAAAAGTCTTCACATCTATTTAAAATTGGCAATATATATAGTGCAAATGTCCACTGGGTGATAACATGCTAACAATAGATCTAGTTCATCGGATCTATGAGGAGTGACTCGGATCTGCAGAGGTGGAAACTCCTTTACCACTTAGAAAGTCGGGGAGTTTTCATGAAAGTGTTTAAGTAAGAAAAGGGGCTTCCCCCTCTCTGGATCTGAGCCACTTCTTATGGATCTAATGACACAGATTTGTTTTCAGCATGTTAGCACCCAATGGATATTTGCACTGAATACATTGCCTTTAAAATCCATAGCAACAAAACTATTCTTCTTATTTCAAAGATATATTATTATTATGTGTCTTGCAATTATTTTAGTCATTTTTATATTATTTTCATTTTTTGAATTTTTTATTTTCCATAAATATTTTATAGGCTTGTTACAAAACTAGCGATGAGAGCGCGCCTGCGCGCGCTAGGACTGATATGGCGGTTTTTTTTATTGCGGTGTGTTGACGTCGTGTTTGCTCGGCTGGTGTAGCGGATGGTTGGTTTATTTGTCGTGCCTTGAACGCGTGGATGGGGAGTGTTGCAGTGCTGGTGATTTACTCCTTATTGGAATGATGAACACTACTGTCGGGGATAAAATTACGGCCCATTGCCATGGCCCACTCCTTAACAGCCCAATCGAACAGCCTGCCAGGGCCCAGTTCCCTGGAAGGTTCTATTTGGCCTGTATGCGTCTTGCCGAACAGCCTCCTGGCTGGTATGATGCGTTGCGGCCAAGGAATCATGTTTGAGTCCGTCTCGAACAGGAGTTCTGCACGGCTACGTGAAGGCCCGGACGTTGGTTTCCCGGATTGGATTAAGAGTCGTGATCCCCAAGTTTCGGAGTTTACCTTATCTGCCGTGGGATGTATTTGGCATGGTACAAATTTGTTACGATCTCGTAGTTAGCCCGGCCCGATTATCCTTCGGTAGGTCGTTTCGTCTACACTATATAAACAAGGTCCCTACGGCGTGTTAAGGGGTCAAGCCATCATCTGATAGCACACCTGATCTTCGTTTGATTGCATTGTCGCACGTACACCCTAATCTCGCCGAGACTTGTTCGTCTCATCGAGCCACCTTTTGTAATCCTCTTTGGTATATAAGAAAGGCTGGACGTAGGGCTATTATCTCTCCCGAGAGGCCTGAACCAGGATAAAAACCCTTGTCCCCCTGTTCGTTGCTGTTCGTCCTGTTCGGCGTGTCTCCTATCACCCTCTTGAAGAACCTTAGTTGACTTGGGTCAATATCCCAACCGTCGACAGTTGGCGCCGACCGTGGGGATACGCAGATCGAGCATGTCGAACTCCATCAGCGATACGGAGATTCTTCCTGAGGACTATGACTCAGAAGGACAGGATGTCTCATCCCCTGTCGGATCTGATCGATCTGTTTGATCTCGATCGCTTTCCGTATCTGGGACAGCAGTCTCCGGCTATACTCCGGAGATGGTTTCAGAGCATACTCCCGTCATTGACGATGACTACGGAACCGATGATCTTTACGATGGTTTAGATCTATCGGATTCCAAGGCTATGTCGGTAGATTCCACCTGTGGCGACACAGTGATGACGCCGTCTAGCATACCCTCGCACGGCCCCGCAGCATCAACATGGCCGAGGCAGGAACCTCTGAGGAACCTGCGCGGGTTGCGGCGGCTGGCGAGATCGGGCAGATTAACTCTGCTCGGCATCAAGATGAGGCTGCGCTGACTGCTCGCGAGCAAGATGTCATTCTCCGCAGCCTCGACGACTCTATCAATCAG